>CM038675.1:444350330-444549442 GCA_021605145.1 Aegilops bicornis | reverse complement strand
TCTCAGCGTGTGATGATTGCTACTTAGGATGGTGGGTATGAGTCCACTAGTGACTATGATGAGGAGACTTTGGCTCTTATTACAAGTGAAGAACACGGTGGAGACGATTTTGATCATGAGACGCAATACATGGCTACTGAAGATGCTGATAAGTATGAAAGTTTAGTTGCTCAACGTGTTTTGAGTGTGCAGGTCACACAAGCTGAGCAAAATTAGAGGCATAATTTGTTCCACACAAAGGGATTTGTGAAGGAACGTTCTGTTCATGTCATCATTGATGGAGGGAGTTGCAACAAATTGGCTAGCATTGAGATGGTGGAGAAGCTATCTCTCACCATAAGACCACATCACATCCTTACTACATCCAATGGTTCAACAACACTGGCAAGGTTAAGGTAACACATACTGTTCGTGTGCATTTTAGTATCTCTACATATGCTGATTATGTTAATTGTGATGTGGTACCCATGCAAGCATGTTCCTTATTACTTGGTAGACCATGGCAATTTTATAAAAAATACTATACACCATGGTAGAAACAATCAGTATACTCTTGATCATAAGGATAAACATATTACTTTACTTCATATGACTCCTGAATCCATTTTGTAAGATGATATTAAAAGAGATAATAAAGCAGAACAGGAAGAAAAATAAGAGTGAAAATCACATTGTGGCAAAAGAATTTGAGCAACAAATGAAACCTAATAATAATTCATCTAGTGTTGCATTTGAAATTGAATTGAAAATTGTCGGTGTTCTGGGAACGGGGGTACCCAGACTTGCCTGCCTGCGGCCTGCGGCGTGGCTCAAGGGGCGGCCCATCAAGGCCCATCTTCATCAACACAAGCTCAAGACCCTCGCGAGGGGCCAAGTCTCATGAGGCGGACAGAAGCTTCCCAGGCCTGCAGCCTCGTCGGTGGCTCATGAGGCGGAGAGATCAAGGCGGGTACCTCACGAGGTGCCCATGGCGCAAGCCATGGCGACCAAGGGCGCCAGGTGGGCGCCAGCCCGCGCAGTATCCTCCTTTCGTCTTTGGTGCAAAGGGAGCAAGCGCAGGCAAGAGTATAAAGCAAAGGCACCCGTTTTGGTGCAACAAGACCAAGACCGTCGCAATGGCAGGAAGGAAGTCATTGTCGAGCCCAAGCCGGCGTCACCACCAGAGCCTTTGACAGGCGAGGACCAACTTTAGTCAGGATAAGTGTACTAGATGTTCCCCTTCAAAATGGCCAATTGTTGGCGCCCTTCCCGCTCAATATTTGGGAAGATGCCTAGGGCCTTTCCCTATAAATAGGACTAGCCACCCACAGGGTAGAGGCATCTAGAGAGAGGATTCAGCATCTGGGATCAGCAGAGAAAGAGCGACTGAACTCCTCCTAGCAGTTCATCGCACCAACCAAGAGCAGACCCTCGCGAGGCTGTTCCTCCTTGTATTGTTCATCATCAGCCCAAGAGGCAATCCACCACACCACAAACTAGAGTAGGGTATTACACCACAATGGTGGCCCGACCTAGTATAAACCCTGTGTCTCTTGTGTTGTTCTTTTCATAGCTTAGATCCTAGCGAGGCGGCGAGGTGCAGGTAGGTAGAGTGCGAGATATCCACGCGCACCCGGTGTTGAACCTAGAGGGTGCGGAACCCGAAATCCGACATTTGGCGCTAGGTAGGGTGCACCGAGCTTTCCCTTCCGCCGACCCGCTCTCCGTGACACTGCTGACTTCGCCTGCGATGAGCAGCGCGCCGCCCGCTCCGTCGCCCGGCCTTGTATGAGGCGAGGGGCTCGAGCCTAGGCCCGGCCTTGCGACAGGGTGGCTGGACAAGTTCAAGCCGGAGGCTTGGCGCTTCTGGCGGCACAAGCGATCCGCTGGCCTTCCTGCTTTGGCGTCTGAGAGAGCCATCCTCGGCGGGGAGGCGGCGACAGGGTCATGGCTAACTGGCTTCCCATGGCCCTCACCGACGCCCCGCGCATGTGGCTGCTCCACCTACCGGCGGCTTCCATGGCCTCTTGGGAAGAGCTGCGCAACCTCTTCCTCGCCCAGCACGCAGCGCCGGCGCCCCTAGTCGTCGCGGCTCTCCTGAGCGGCTCGCAGGCGCCACCTTTGGGCTGCCACGTCAAGCCATTCGTCCGCCAGGTCGGCACTGCCTCCACGCGGCAGGGGGCTCTCCCAGGTCGGTCGGCGCCCAAGGCCGATCTGGCCTTCAGCTCGGAGGACCACCCCTCCAACTCAACCTGCTCGGGCGCGCTCCCAATGCTGTGCACCCCCACCATCTGCCAGTGGCCGTCACCGAAACTCATCGACGGGCGCGGGCCTCGGCGTGCTCTCGGTTCAGGCCTTGACCTCCTCCACATACCACCGGGCGGCTTCAGCCCAGCCCTTCTTGGGCGTCGGGGGCGGGTCATCCAGCTCCTTGGGGCAGATCCGACTCCCGGTAACCTTCGGCACCTACGACAACTTCCGCATGGAGCTAATCGACTTCGACGCCGCCCCATCGGCCTCCCATACAACGCCATCCTCGGCTACCCAGATCGGGCCCTATTCATGGCGCGACTCACCCAGCGTAAAACCTCATGAAGATGCCCGGGAGCAACGGCGTCCTCACCGTGTCCGGAGACACCGGGGATGCGTTGCAAGTGCTCAAGCTCGCCTTCAAGACGGCGGCGTCGGCGCAACTGCCGACTCAGACGCCCCTGAGCCCAAGGGGGCTGCGCCAACCAAGAAGAAGCGATTGTTCACCCAAGACAAGGCGGAAACCAAGCAGATACGGTCGGCGAGGACGGATCCACTAACGCCACCTTCACCATAGGCGCCAACCTCGAGCCCGGCGGGAGGAAGCCTGGTCAAGTTCTGGCGCAAACAAGAAGGTGTTAAGCAGGCGCTGATCGGTGGCGGGGATCCCTAGAGGCGTGTCGAGCATCACCTCAGCGTGTGCCCCAACGCATCGCCTGTGAAGCAGAAAGCGAGACGGCAGTCCACTGAAAAGCAGGCATTCATCGTCCAAGAGACCCGCAAACTAGAAGCTGCAGGGGTCATTCGCGAGGTCCGATATTCAGATTGGTTGGCCAACCTTGTTGTTGTGCCGAAGAAAGGGGGGAAGGAACGCATGTGTGTCGACTTCACCAACCTCAACAAAGCCTGCCCGCAAGATCCATTCCCGCTCCCTCGCATCGATCAGATCATCGATTCCACCGCCGAGTGCGACCTGTTATGTTTCTTGGATGCCTTCTCCGGGTATTACCAGATCAAGATGGCGCTAGAAGACGTGGAAAAGACGGCTTTCCTGACCCCGTGCGGGGTGTACTGCTACACATGCATGCCGTTCGGGCTGCATAGCCTTGAGGCGACCTTTCAGCGGTGATGCACATCACCTTGGGCCCGCAGCTCGGGAAGAATGTGGAGGCTTACGTCGATGACATTGTGGTGAAATCTCGTGAGGCCAAGACCACGATACAAGACACGGAGGAAACCTTCGCGAGCCTCAACGCAGTGAACCTGCGGCTCAACCCAGAGAAGTGTGTGTTTGGGGTCCCCTCAGGCAAGCTCTTGGGCTTCCTCGTGTCCCACCGAGGCATCGAAGCTAACCCAGAAAAGGTCAAGGCAGTCGAGGACATGAGCCCGCCAAAGACCCTCAGAGAAATGCAGAAGCTCACTGGGCGCGTGACGGCACTAGGACGCTTCATCTTCAAGTTGGGGGAGCGAGCGCTGCCTTTCTTTCAGCTGATGAAGAAAAAGTGGCCCTTTGAATGGACTAAAGAGGCCGACAGGGCGTTCCAAGATCTCAAGAAGTACCTAACCAGCCCTCCGGTAATGGTGGCCCCGCGCCCACAAGAACCCCTGGTGCTCTACCTTGCAGCCACTCCCTACTCCGCCAGTGTAGCCCTGGTGTTGGTTAGGGAGGAGCGTCAGACCCAAGCCGCGGCAGCTGCCCGGGTCAAGGCGAAGCAGGACCAAGGAAGACCCACAGAGACCACTACCACAGCCGAGAAGGATCAGCCGCCGTAGGGAAACGCACTAGGGGCAGAAGAGACCCCTCCCCCTGGCGACCAGCCTCTGGAGGCTCCACTGCCTCAAGAGGCGCCACGGTCTCCGGAGGGCGCCATCGACACCAGCACTCCAAACCTCATTGAACACCCGGTGTACCGTCAAGACCGCAGTGTTGCGGGACGCGAGGGCGCGGTACCCCATGCCTCAGAAACTCCTCCTCGCGCTATTGGTGGCCTCGCGCAAGCTGTGGCATTATTTTCAGGGCCACCCCATCAAGGTTGTCTCAGCGTACCCCTTGGAAAGGGTGCTCAGGAGCCCTAACTCAATTTGGAAGAGTCGTTGAGTGGAACATTGAACTGCAAGTGTTTCAGCTCAATTCAGACAACGAGAGTCATCAAGGGGTCGCGTTAAGCGAACCCGTGGCGAGAATGGACGGAGGCGCCGGGCCTCAAGGCTGATGAGGATCGATCCCTCTCCCCGGGAAGCGAGGTGCCGGAAGGTTGGGTCATGTACTTCGACGGGGCATTCTCCAGGCACGGCACGGGGGCTGGAGCAGTGCTCATATCTCCTACTCAGGACAAGCTCTACTACGCTGTGCAGCTCTGTTTCCAGCATGGAGAAACGGTCTCCAACAACATAGCACAATATGAAGGCCTAATAGCTGGCCTGAAGGCCGCAGCTACCCTAGGAGTGAAGCGCCTTACCATCAAGGGTGATTCACTACTCCTCGTCAACTTCTCCAACAAGGTGTACGAGCCGAGGGATGAGCACATGGAAGCCTAACTTGCGGAGGTCCGCAGGATGGAGAAGCAGTTCTGGGGCTGGAGTTGCAGCATGTGCCCCGTGGCACCAATCAAGAGGTCGACGACATTGCCAAACGAGCATCCAGGCGGCTACCTCAGGAGCCTGGCGTCTTCGAGCAGCGGCTCTTCAAGCCATCGGCCATGCCATCACTGTCAAGCGCGGCGCAGCCTCGGGAGGAGCTCCCCCAGCCACCAGCCTTAGGAGTGCGCCTGCTCTTGACGATGGAGCCTCAGGAGGGGTGCTGGATCACAGAGCTCCGGAGCTACTTCACGCAAGGGACCTTGCCGGAGAAGGAGGAGGAAGCGGAGCGTGTGGCACGGCAAGCCACAGCATACTGCATCAGGGATGGAGAGCTCTATCGGAAGCGACATGATGTATCCCTACGTTGCATCTCCAGGGAGCAAGGGAAGGAACTGCTTGCAGATATACACGGTGGAGACTGTGGGCATCATTCATCATCGCGGACCCTCGTGGGCAAGGCGTTCCGCATCGGTTTCTATTGGCCTGCTGCGCTCAATGATGTCGTCGAACTATTGAAGGCTTGCGAGGCCTGCCAATTCCATGCCAAGCAGATCCATCAGCCGGCGGGAGGTCTGCAAACTATACCCCTCTCGTGGCCATTCGCAGTCTAGGGCTGGATATCCTGGGCCCGTTCCCTCGGGCGCCAGGGGGCTATCGCTACCTCTACGTCATTGTGGACAAGTTCACCAAGTGGGCTGAAGTGGAAGCCGTCCGCACCATCCCCGCAGGTTCTGTGGTCAAGTTCATCAAGGGCATCGTGAGCCGGTTCGGGGTGCCGAACCGCATCATCACCGACAACGGTTCGCGGTTCACGGTAACCTTTTCAAAACATATTGTGCTAACCTTGGGATGCAGATATGCTACGCCTCGGTAGCGCACCCATGGAGCAACGATCAAGCCGAGCGGGCCAACGCGGAGGTCTTGAGAGGCCTCAAGACGAGAACATTCAAGAAGAAGGCTGGAGGCTGCGGCGGAGAGGCTGGTCTGACGAGCTGCGATGCATGTTGTGGTCCATCCGCACAACCGCGACCAAGCCAACTGGCGAGACCCCGTTCTTCCTGGTCTATGGAGATGAAGCAGTCCTCCCTCATGAGGTCAGACATCACTCTGCACGGGTCCTGATGTTCGACGAGGCGCAGCAGGACGCCATGCGAGGGACAGACCTCGTGCTGGGGGAGGAGCATCGATGGGAAGCCGCACTGCGATCGGCAAGATACCAACAAGCGCTACGGCGATACCACTGCCGCAACATCCGCCTTAGGACTCTCGAGGTAGGAGACCTTGTGCTCAGGCGGGTTCTCTCCAGGGAGGGACTGCATAAGCTCTCTCCTATGTGGGAGGGCCCGTTCAAGGTTGTTCATGTTTCCAGGCCTGGCTCCGCGCGCTTGGAGACTCGGGGAGGGGTGCCCGTCGAGCAGCGTGGAACATCCAGCACCTCCGGAGGTTTTACCCTTAAAAAGGCCCAGTGCCTGTGAAGAAGGTGAATGCCTGTGAAGCCGCTGCGTTTTGGAAAAGGCCCAGAGCCTGTGAAGAAGGTGAACGCCTGTGAAGCCGCTGCATTTTGGAAAAGGCCCAGAGCCTGTGAAGAAGGCGGACGCCTGTGAAGCCGCTGCGTTTTGGAAAAGTCCCAGAGCCTGTGAAGAAGGCGAACGCATGTGAAGCTGCTGCGTATTGGAAAAGGCTCAGAGCCTGTGAAGAAGGCGAACGCCTGTGAAGATGCCGCGTTTTGGAAAAGGCCCGGTGCCTGTGAAGAAGGCGAACGCCTGTGAAGCTGTCGCGTTTTGGAGAAGGCCCGGTACCTGTGAAGAAGGCAAGCGCCTGTGAAGTATATCTTTCTGAGAAAGGCCCGGAGCCTGTGAAGAAGGCCAATGCCTATGAAGCTCGCTGCCCGTGACACTCTCACGTAATAATGAGTTGGGGCTGTACACGCCCCGGAGTCTCGAGGCGCCCGGCCTC
Source organism: Aegilops bicornis (assembly GCA_021605145.1). Lineage (NCBI taxonomy): Eukaryota > Viridiplantae > Streptophyta > Magnoliopsida > Poales > Poaceae > Aegilops > Aegilops bicornis. The sequence goes on along the minus strand of CM038675.1, from coordinate 444,542,677 downwards.
GGGCCTGGGGCTCCCTCCCACGCCGATGGCAGCACTTAGCTCAGCTGGTGAGAAGCCGTCAAAGACTAGATTAGGTGCCGGACGCGGCTTTTATCATTTGCTTTCTGCAGTTGGCTTGTTCATCCCCATTCGAGGTTTTATTGAAGTTGTTGCCGTCTTTGGCTTGTGACTCTTCGCCTTTTCGCTCTCCGGCCTCGATTTCTCTCGCGCAAGTCTCGCGAGAGAGCAACGCGGGAACCCTCGCGAGTGTTTTCTGCCTTTATCGTTTGAGGCTTCCCTACCCGGGTCCACTACAGGAGCACCCCTCCAGCCCATGCCCCACGGGCACCGCGACACGAACACAGGACCTGGGTCGGTCGCCTCCACAACTGAGGCTGGGAGCTACCTCTCCAGACTAACCTTCGCAGGACATGAAGCGTTCGACGAGGCCTCGGCCTCGGGAAGCGAGGCCTGACAGGCGCCCAGGCTAAGTAATTTCTGGCAGGCGTGTAGCACAAAGGCATCATACCGAGATAGCAGAAACAGTACGATAATTAACAGCAATAGTCCAAGCACGCCCACGCGGGGCCCTACACTACTGTCTCTTTGCGCACGAAAAGGAAAAACAACAAAACAGGCGCGGCTCGCCTGACACCAACTTCAGCGGGGAGACTCGAACTGCCTCCGGAGCTCGGGAGGACTCCTCTCGCGCTTCACCGGGCGAGGGCAGGGCGGACCCGCTACCTCCCTCGGTAGGCGCGGCCGGAGGCTGGTCGCGACCACCGCTGAAGGAGCCGCTGCCCGAAGAAGAGTCGTCAAAGCTCGACGAGCCCCGAGCGCCGCCGACCACGGGCGCGTTGTCGTCTTCATCGTCGCTGGGGCTGAACCCACAGCTGCGGTCGTCGTTCTCAGGGCAGCACCCAACGCGGCGACCATCTTCCCCGAACACCCTCACATAGAGGGTGGCATCGCGGTCGAACTTGAAGTGCAGGGTGCACCGCCGACTCAGACCACGCGGGCAAGCGTTTGCCGGCCATGGGTCGAGCCAGACTCCCGGCTGCGAGACCTCAATGAAGCCAGGAGGCCCGGCTGCAGCAACCATCCGCCTGAAGCCAGAGGCCGCCCGGGGCACCAGCCGGAAGCTCACCTAGAAGGAAGCGAGGAAGCTGGAGCCGGGTGTTGGTCGCCTCCGCTGACCACACAACGAACTCCGGCAGCACCTCTGCCGAGTGGAAGCGCGGCCTAGGAGGTCGCGCAGCCGTAGCGCGCCCCCAGCAGCGTCTTGCCGCCCGTCACTGCACGGGAGATCACCTCCATGACCGCGAGGAGCCACCATGGGAGCCACAGGGTGTTTGTGAGGATGGCCTCAACCGCGCTTGAGCGGGGGAGGGTCAGGCTCCACCTGGCGAGCCTTCCCCTTCTCCGTGGCCGAGAACCTCTTTGGCGGAGCCATGGAGAAGAAGAAGAAGAAGCAAGAGGAGATGGAATAGAAGGGCAGGCGCCGTCTCGTACTTATAGCCGGGGAAGGCCAACCACCGGCCTCCATGATCACAGGTAATCATGACCCGCTTTGCATGCAGCGACTTGTCAATTCGTGCAGTCGCCGAGGCGTCGTGGGGGAGCAGGGCCGCCCACGTCCAATCAACCGCCACGTGGCGCCCAAGGCCGCAGGCTGTTAGGGCCCGTGGCGCTCCGCACTTGCCCCTTCGCTTCTCTGCTCAGCTAAGTCCGGGCGCGCCTTGGGCCCGGGGGCTACTGTCGGCGTTCTGGGAATGGGGGTACCCAGACTTGCTGCTGCGGCCCCTGTGGCGTGGCTCAAGGCGGCCCATCAAGGCCCATCTTCATCGGCACAAGCTCAAGACCCTCGCGAGGGCCAAGCCTCATGAGGCGGACAGGAGAAGCTTCCCGAGCACGGCCTCGTCGAGTGGCTCACGAGGAGGCGGAGAGATCAAGGCGGGGTACCTCACGAGGTGCCCATGGCGCAAGCCATGACGACCAAAGAGGCGCCCGGTGGGCGCCCGACCCATGATATCCTCCTTTCCTCTTTGGTGCAAAGGGAGCAAGCGCGAGCAAGAGTATCAAGCAAAGGCACCCGATTCGATTGCAACAAGACCAAGACCGTCATAGCGGCAGGAAGGAAGTCATTGTGGAGCCCAAGCCGGCGTCACCACGAGCGCCTTTGACAGGCGAGGACCAACTTTAGTCAGGATAAGTGTACTAGATGTTTCCCTTCAAAATGGCCAATTGTTGGCGCCCTTCCCGCTCAATATTTGGGAAGAGGCCTAGGGCCTTTGCCTATAAATAGGACTAGCCACCCATAGGGTAGAGGCATCTAGAGAGAGGATCCAGCATCTGGGATCAGCAGAGAAAGAGCACCTGAACTCCCCCTAGCAGTTCATCGCTTTTGACCAAGAAGCGAGACCCTCATGAAATTTGTTCCTCCTTGTATTGTTCATCATCAGCCCAAGAGGCAATCCACCACACCACAAACTAGAGTAGGGTATTACACCACAATGGTGGCCCGAACTAGTATAAACCTTGTGTCTCTTGTGTTGTTCTTTTCATAGCTTAGATCCTAGAGAGGCGGCGAGGTGCAGGTAGGTAGAGGGCGAGATCTCCGCGCGCACCCCAGTGTTTGAACCTAGAGGGTCTGCCGTAACCTGAAATCCGACAAAAAGTGCATGTTTACTTGCCACAAAATCTGATATTGATGAGCTTGATTTCAGCAAATCTGTTTGCTATTCTTTTGTGTGCAAAGATGCATTATTTTCACTCGAGGACGTGCCTTCCTCTTTGCCCCCTTCTTTCATTTACATTTTGCAGGAGTTCGCTGACGTCTTTCCACAAGACGTGCCACCGGGATTACCACCTATTCGAGGGATTGAGCATCAAATTGACTTAATTCCTGGTGCATCGCTACCCAACCGTGCACCATAATGTGCCAATCCAGAGGAGACGAAGGAGATTATGCGTCAAGTACAGGAGCTGCTCGACAAAGGTTATATACGCGAATCTCTTAGTCCTTGAGTTGTTCCTATTATACTAGTGCCAAAAAAGGATGGTACGTCATGTATGTGTGTTGATTGTAGAGGCATTAATAATTACTATTCGTTATAGTCATCCTAATCCTAGGCTAGATGATATGCTTGATGAATTGAGTGGCTCTACAATATTCTCCAAAGTTGATTTGCATAGTGGATATCATCAAATTCGTATGAAATTGGGAGATGAATGGAAAACAACATTTAAAACTAAGTTTGGTTTATATGAGTGGTTAGTCATGCCTTTTGGGTTAACTAATGCACCTAGTAATTTCATGAGACTAATGAACGAAGTTCTACGTGCTTTCATTGGACGATTTGTGGTAGTCTATTTTGATGATATAATGATTTATAGCATATCTTTGGAAGAACATTTGGAACATTTACGTGTTGTTTTTATTGCTCTACGTAATGCACGTTTGTTTGGTAACCTTGGGAAGTGCACCTTTTGCACCAACCGAGTATCTTTTCTTGGCTATGTTGTTACTCCGCAGGGAATTGAAGTTGAAAAGGCAAGGATTGAAGCTATTGAGAGTTGGCCGAGAGCCCAAAACGGTCACACAAGTGAGGAGTTTTCTTGGACTCGCTAGTTTCTATAGGCGTTTTGTGAGAGATTTTAGCACCCTTGCTGCACCTCTCAAAGAGCTTACAAAGAAGTATGTGCCTTTTGTTTAGGGTACCGCACAGGTAGAAGCCTTCACGGTGTTGAAAGATAAGTTGACAGATCCTTCACTCCAACTTCCTAATTTTAATAAGACTTTTGAGCTTGAATGTGATGCTAGTGGAATTGGATTAGGAGGTGTGTTATTACAAGATGGCAAACCTGTTGCATACTTTTCTGAAAAATTTAGTGGGCCTAATTTGAACCATTCTACTTATGATAAAGAATTATATGCTCTTGTTCGGACCTTAGAAACAGGGCAACATTATTTATGGGCCAAAGAATTTGTTATACATTCTGATCATGAATCTTTGAAACATATTAAAAGTCAAGCAAAACTGAACCGTAGACATGCTAAATGGATTGAATTTCATTGAGACTTTCCCTTATGTCATTAAACACAAGAAGGGTAAAGAAAATGTTATGGCTGATGCATTGTCTCATTGTTATACTATGCTTTCACAACTTGACTTTAAAATATTCGGTTTGGAGACCATCAAAGATCAATATGTGCATGATGCTGAATTTAAAGATGTATTGCAGAATTGTAAAGAAGGTAGAATGATGCAAAGCATCCTACGGTCATCACCATGTCAAGAGTCCATTTGGCAAGTGACACATGCGACCTCTACTTCTCATACATAAAGGTGAATCTTCTCCTTTACACATGTTCACTTGACCCCTTCGAGGATGGTATACTACTTGACAATTCTCCCGTGTGCATGCATAGGTATTGTTGGAGCTTCACGGATGTCGAGGAGGAGTGCAAGCGCCAAGGAACCACTACACCATCCGCGAGGGAAGCACAGAAGCGAAGACGGAAGAAGAAGGACCTGCCCGATCCAGAAAGGCGGTACTACCGCCCAAAGCAAGCGGTACTACCGCTTAGACCCTCAAGCGGTACTACCGCTCATGTGTCTGCAGTACTACCGCCACACTGTCTTGATCCACGGGCCTTGGCCTTGTATCCCTCTACCACTTACCCCTTCGTGACTTAGACTATAAATAGACCACCTCCACCTCCTTTCTAGGGTTAGCAAATATGATAACTCATTTGTATGTGAGCTTTGCTCCTACCTATCTCTACTCTTGAGAGAGAGAGAGACCACTACTCCACTGGAGGCCAAGACCTCCATCTAGGAGAAGATCCTGCGGGATATCATCAAGACCCCCTTGTGGGAAGATCCGTCTAGGATAGCATCAAGACCTCCTCTTGGAGATGAACTTTACCTTGTATCTTACCTTTTGTTGTTCATGTACCTTTGTGGATCTTGTGTGTTTGATTGTCTAGTGGATGTGTGATTGGACTTGTTCTTGAGTGTTTCCCCTTGTGATTCCTCCCCGTTCTTCCCCGTGTTCTTCATGCTCTTCGAGGGATCCCACTCCAAACGTGAAAGAAAGGCCTACACCGGGTTAGCCCCGTATCATATGGTATCATGAGCCACGTTGATCACGTTTTTGAAGCCCCTACCCTTTGTTTTCTAGCTTGATTTTGTTGATTTCTTCCTAAATCCGAAAATCCCACCAAAAATAGCCCCCAAATTTTTTTGGGATTTGTTGGGTTGATGATGTTTTGTTGATTTTGATCCATGGATTTGCTTGGTTTCAAGTGGATCTAGCATCTCCCCAAGTTTCCCCACCTTCCATCCACGAAATCTCTCCAATTTTGACCCCGAAATCATCCATTTCCGCCCCAATATCGCGCCCCGATCCAGATTTTGCCAAAAATCTCGACATGAGCGGTACTACCGCTTAGCACCTCCAAGCGGTACTACCGCCCTTCCAAGCGGCACTACCGCCCCTCCCAGAGCCAAATTTTGCGAAAAACCCCGACACGAGCGGTACTACCGCCCATCCCGAGCAGTACTACCGCTTACAAGCGGTACTACCGCTCTCCCGAGCGGTACTACCGCCCTCCCAGTTTCAGCGTTTCGAGTTTCACCATTTCGGCCATAACTTTCGCTCCCGGACTCTGATTTTTGCGTTCTTTAGCTCGTTGAGTAGCTATTGACCTCCCCCGTCCATCTAGATAGGTTCCAACACCATTTGAATCCATCAAATTTTCCAACATTTGGAAAGTTTGCCTAGGCCCTCCACCATAACTTCCGCAAAACCACCATACCCTTCCGCAACCTAACCCAATTTGTTCCCCATAGCATTAGTGGTTGTTTGAGTTGCGATTCGAGTCTCCTAAGGTATTTAGGCTACTTAGGGACGATTGCTTCTTCATTAACCACCACCTTACCTTCCGCATAGGCTTGACCTCCATAAACTTCCGCCATCGCAACCTAACCCATTTTGACCGGGTTTCCACCAATACTTCCGCAACCACCACCGCATTCCCGCTACCACCATTTGACATTTGTCATTTGAGATTTTGAGTTTGTGGTTTTTCCGTTTCCTAAGGTGTTTCGGCTACTTAGGGACGAGTCTCCATCATCTTGGTATCTACATCAAGAACACCGCCACTCATCATCGCCACGAGGTCGTCTTCAACATCGACCACTTCACCAATTTGACACCCTAACCGTAAGCAAGAACGGTAACCTCTATATCATCTTGGTATTGTGGTATCCCATCATTGTACATTCTTGCCTTTACATTGTTAACCCCTTAGCCCATTTTGCGTCACTTGCCTATCGAGACTAGCCTTTGAGTATTGCCGGCAATGTTACTTGTGCACATTAGTGATCATCGATCTACACCTTCCATTGCATACATACCATATCATATTGGTATTATCTTGCTATCATATCATCTCTTGTGCCACAAGTTTGTTCCTTCATATATACAATTGCTATCTTGGTTTGTGCAAAGTGGCCATACAAAAAAAGAGAATAAGCTTTTAAGCAAAAGAGAAAGAGCAAAGAAGCTTGTAAGCAAGTGCCATAGCATCACAATATATCATATTCGATCATCTTGGATCATCTTGAGAGAAACACCGGGAACCATACATACATAGCATACTTGGGATAGAAAGTTTATCCATTTTGCATCTTATAGGTTGTGCACAAGTGTCGTATCCGCCTATTGAGCAATCGTGCTAGCGTCTCTCTTGAGTTGTGCAACACGAGCGTTTTCCGTGGATTCCACATTTTGTGCTCATTCCTTGGTTGCACGACCCCATTTATCTATCCGTGTGTGTGTGTTTCCATGTGCCACATATTGCTATTGGTCTACTTGTTTCACTTGCGAATTTGTGAATCTCTTTCAACATTATTGACTCTTGCTAATATTTTGCATTAAATTTTTGTGCCACTATCCTCGCCGAGCTCTACCATAAGCTTTACTTGATAGGTGTGAGTGAACAAGTCCGGTACCAATTCCACTATTCTTTCATCTCACATTGAGTGAAACGGGATACATCCTCAACTTTGGGAAAAGGTAACTTGGTGTTGTTTATCTCATTTCCTACTCACCTCTACTAGAGTCTTGTGATGGATAGGCAAGGCATTTCACCTTCGGTCTACAATAACAACGAAGAGTTCGATGCCATGAAAAATAACTCCGACGCCAAGATGCAAGCTCAACTGGAGGAGATCAAAGCCCTCATCAAGTCCTACAAGCGATCTTCCTCATCTTCGAGAAGACGCTCAAGAGCACATGCTTCCGAGCTACCATCTACGGCAAGATCACATCGGCATCGACACCATCACCAACAAGAACGTGAAGGTCAAGAGCTCAACACCAACAACCGCTCAACGACTTCACCATCTCCCTTGGTATCTTCGCCAAGCGACTTCAAGGCATCTTCGCCTACGGACATACGAAATCTTCGCCAACAAGAACCTCAAGACTACGCTCAAGAGAAGCTCCCCAAGCTCAAGTCTGCGACTTCCACGAGCTACTATGACCTCGACATCGACCACGCGATTCCTTTCTATGGGACTCACAAACCCGAGGAGTACCTCGAGTGGGAGCGTTTGATGGATGACTACCTCAAGCTACATCAAGTCCCTTCCGAAGATCAACTGAAGTGCGCCACAAGAAACTTCCATGACTACGCATTGGCATGGTGGCTTCACACTCCTTCGGAGTACTACGACATGAGTTGGCCCAAGACGAAGAGAGCTTTGCGGCGAGTTCGTGCCTCCAACCTACGGAACAACTTCGACGCCAATTGGAGAACACCATCCAAGGATTCAAGTCCATCGACGAGTACTTCAAGGAGATGAAGATTGCCTTGCGACGAGCCGGCATGGACGACCCCATTTCGATGAAGTTCCACTTCATGATGGGATTGAACAACGACATCTCCAAGACTATCTTCCTCGAGAACTACAAGTCCATCGACGACTACTACATTGGTTCTCTCAAGGCGGAACAAGAACTCATGAAGGACAAGGCTTCTCCACCCCAAGCAGACTTTGCGGTGACCAAGCTCTACGACAAGCATGAGGCTAGTACCACCACGATGTCCAAGCCCGACGAGCTCCAATACGATGCTCCCAAATGCGACTTCACCGCCATCCCTCTTTGTGACATTGATGATGCCGAGTCTACCTTGACTCTTTTTCAAGATGGTGTGGCGACAAGTACGACTACGGAGACCTTCAAGGACCAAGCTTTGGAGGCAAGCGACCAGGTGGCGAGCAAGGATGATGCTTCCATCTTAGGAGGCGAGAGTGATGATGTGCCATCTTCGGCCTTCATCCACGGCGACGGTGATAAGATGATCGAGCATGGGATTTTCCCTTCGGTCATGGAGGAGAATGATGATGTGCCATCTTTGGCCTTCATCCATGGCGACGGTGACGACATGATCGAGCATGGGATTTTCCATTCGGTCATGGAGGAGAGTGATGATGTGCCATCTTCGGCCTTCATCCACGACGACCACGACGAGATGGTTGAGCATGGGATTTTCCCTTCGACCACGGTGACGTATGATGACTTGAGTGACTTGTGCCACCATATTGAGAGTGAGAGTGACTTCACCACTAGCCCCATATATGATGTGTTGCCACAAATACCATGTGAGGAGAGCCACAACCCCCACCACTTAAGTGAGATGAGTGACTCCACCATATGTAAGTTTGAGTGCTCGTACTTTTAGGGAGTGAGTGAACCACCACATAGAGAGAGTGAGATAGTTGATAGGTCTCGTGAGGCCATTTGCATTTCTAACAACTTGACCTCTACCTCTATCGTGTCTTCTCATTTGGTGCCAGGTCCCATTTATGATGGCGCGCCGATTCGCGACAACTACGTCTTTCCTTTGGACAAGACGATGGCCATGGTGGAATATGATGCACCCCCCACATGGTTCCATCAAGATGAAGATGACCACCATTTGGTCTTTCCCACCTCACCTACACCACTTGAGTGGAATGAACAAGGTAACATAGGTGACGGTGATGCTCTAGTCCCACTAGTGGACATTCTTGACATTGATTGCTTGCATGATGTCGATCCACCTAGTACCATGCTTCATGCTAGTATGATTTCACCATGCGATGATTTGCCCATTTATGATGAATATGATGATTCTCATGTGGAGTATATTAGTTGTGATGCCATGTTACATAGGATTTCTTGTGACAATTCTTTAGGTCACATCATGTTTGATAATCCGCTTGACTTGTCATATGCTATGCATGAGATACACCATATGTCTTATTTGCAATCTCTTCATAGTGACTATGCATATGCCATTAAAATAAACCCAATTTGCACTTATGGCATAGATGACAAGCCCATGGTTATTGGCATTTGTTTTTCTTGTGATGATATTGATATGCTCCCTTTGCATCATTTATCTCATATGCCATGCCATGACCACCTAGCTTCGGATATGCATTGTTCTGGATGTTGTTCATTTTCTCCATATGATATTTCCTATATTGCTCATGAGGAGACCCCCATAGTTTCCTCATGCATGTTAGGAGAATTTGATCCACCCCATTCATTGCATGATCCCAATAATTATGTGCACCATATGTTTCCCTTGAATGAAAATGCTATTGATGTGCCATATAATTGTACGCTCAATATGCATCCCCATTGTGTCATACATAACAACTATTCTTTCATGATGGATGACATGTTCTTATACCATGCATCATATTTCTTTGAGCGATGCTTATCTTGTGCTAACTCACACGTGCACATACACATCATGATGGATGATGTGTACATTTACCACGCACACAATTTCTTTGGTTTGTGTCTTTCTTGTGTAGGTACCCATGAATACTTGTCAACCTCGCAATCCCACGAGTTGACAAAACGAGCTCTAGAGAGCAATGATGATTTGGGATCTCATGGATTGTTTTTCCCACCGCTCTCTTCGCGCAAAGACTTCGCGCATTTCTTCTACATGGCCCTCACCTGGCTATGGGTTATTGTTCATTACATATCATATGCCCATCTTTCCATGTTCACTTTGCATGATATGCTCATTCCTATGCCTTTGACATGCATTTGTGACCCATGCTTTGCATTACACATGATTGATTCTAGTACTTGTATGTGTATTTGCAAGCTTGGTGGAGATATTGCTTCTTCTTGCCATGTTCCTTTTGTGCACCATTCCTATGATGATACTTCCATCTTGCTTTGTGTTCGTGCTTGCGATATGTCATGTGCATTGTCTATGCCTAGTATTTGCTCACATGACATGATTGCCATGATTTACTCTAGTGTGTTGCATCTTCGCTCCACTAGTTTGCACGAATTGATCTCTATGCTTGCTCATGTTGCATCACCCATGATTCATACTTGCTCATCTCATGTTGTTGATGACAACCATCTATATGCTTTGCACATGATTGATATTGCTTCTTGTAATATATCTCCATGTGTTGCCTCTCCCATGCTAAATGACTTGCCATGTATGGAGTGCAACAATGCTCTTAATCTTGCTCATGAGATTGCCCCCATAGCATTCTCGCATATATTTGGAGATTTTGACATAATTCTTGTGAAGCGGGCTTGCCTTACTTCTTTGCGCCATATACCTAGTGCCATCAATATCGCCATTGTTGCATCATATTATTCATGCACTTGTGCTTCTAATGGTTATGTGCAAAAGATGAGAACCATCATGATGGATGATGTGTTTATCTACCATGTGCATATGTTCTTTGTTTTCTTGTGTGCATGTGTAGGATACTTGGACTTTGTTTCGACTTCCACTTCACGTGAGTTGACCATTCAAGCTCTTGAGAGAGAGCCTCATACATTCTACCATGACTCGCTTCTACACCGCGTTCGCTTGCGCTTCGGCATTGTAAAGAATGCACAAGGACATGCCTTCAAGGTGAAATCTTTCTTGAGCATGGATATTGCGGATCATACTACTTGTGTTGCTTGCAGTGAGACTTATTGGTCATCTTGGACCACTTGATTGCGCACTTGCTAGAGATCTTGCTTTGACTTGCCATTATCACATTCCCATGCATCATGATATATATGCCTTGTGTGTTGCATCCAATTCTTGGATTACTTGCCCTATGATATGCTTGGTTGCACCAATGTCATTTCTTCACATATGCCATGTCCCATTGCTTGTCTCATGCTTGACTTGATTGCCTCACACATGATGAACAATTGCTCTTTATATTGTGTTGAGTGCTACACTATATTCACTACACCCTATGCACGTTATGTTTGGATTGTCTTGCACTTGACCCATGTGTTTAGACACTTCATTTTATTTGGTGTTGTGAATCCTTCCTATGCCTACCATAGACCTTTCATTGAGCAATTTGTGAATGCTTGCTATGACCTCGAGGTAGATGCTTATGCTCTTGTCACACATATTTGCATCTCTACCTCGCATTTACATGCTTGTTCCCATGATATTTTTGCGTGTGCTCGATTGATATGCTTACATGCCATGTCACAATCCTTTGTCACACCCTATGCTATGCTTGATGACAACACTTGTTTGGTGAATCACCTCTTGAATGCTTGGTTTTGCACTAACGCTAACCACATTTGTTTTCAAGTGTTTGTTCTATTTGCTCCTTTTGAAGGAATCACAAGATGGTGCGACATTGGAGAGTGCCCATTTCGAGCTTCAAGTTGACGAGAACTTGGTGATTGACCACTCCTACACGGCGACGCCATCTCTTTCCCATGGTGATTTGGTTTTCGATCCGAGGTCGGATCTTTTCCATAGGGGAGGGGATGATGCGGAGCATCCTACGGTCATCACCATGTCAAGAGTCCGTTTGGCAAATGACACGTGCGACCTCTACTTCTCATACATAAAGGTGAATCTTCTCCTTTACACGTGTTCACTTGACCCCTTCGAGGATAGTATACTACTTGACCCTTCAACCGTGTGCATGCATAGGTATTGTTGGAGCTTCATGGATGTCGAGGAGGAGTGCAAGCGCCAAGGAACCACTACACCATCCATGAGGAAGCACAGGGAAGCAAAGGCGGAAGAAGAAGGACCTGCTTGATCCAGAGAAGGGCGGTACTACCGCCCAAAAGCAAGCGGTACTACCGCTCGAGACCCTCAAGCGGTACTACCGCTCATGTGTCGATACTACCGCCACCTTTGTCTTGGCCAGCGGGCCTTTGGCCTTCTATCCCTCTCCCACTTACCCCTTCGTGGCTTAGACTATAAATAGACCACCTCCACCTCCTTTCTAGGGTTAGCAAATATGATAGCTCATTTGTATGTGAGCTTTGCTCCTACCTATCTCTACTCTTGAGAGAGAGATAGACCACTACTCCACTGGAGGCCAAGACCTCCATCTAGGAGAAGATCCTGCGGGATATCATCAAGACCCTCTCGTGGGAAGATCCGTCTAGGATAGCATCAAGACCTCCTCTTGGAGATGAACTTTACCTTGTATCTCTCCTTTTGTTGTTCATGTACCTTTGTGGATCTTGTGTGTTTGATTGTCTAGTGGATGTGTGATTGGACTTGTTCTTGAGTGTTTCCCCTTGTGATTCCTCCCCGTTCTTCCCCGTGTTCTTCGTGCTCTTCGAGGGATCCCACTCCAAACGTGAAAGATCGGCCTACACCGGGTTAGCCCCGTATCAAAGAACATGGAACAAGTTCGTCGTTAACGATGGATTTGTGTTTCGTGCTAACAAGCTACGCATTCCAGCTAGCTCCGTTTATCTTTTGTTGTTGCAGGAGGCGCATGGAGGATGATTAATGGGACACTTTGGCGTGAAGAAGATGGAGAATATACTTGCTACACATTTCTTTTGGCCAAAGATGAGACGGGATGTTGAGCGTTTTGTTGCTCGCTGCACTACATGTCAAAAAAGCTAAGTCACGACTCAATCATCATGGTTTATATATGCCTTTGCTTGTACCTAGTGTTCCTTGGGAGGATATATCTATGGACTTTGTTTTAGGTTTACCTCGAACAAAGAAGGGGAGCGATAGCATATTTGTTGTCATGGATAGATTCTCGAAAATGGCACACTTTATACCATGTCATAAAAGCGATGGTGATGTTAATGTTGCTGATTTCTTCTTTCGTGAAATTATTCGCTTGCATGGTGTGCCAAATACTATTGTTTCAGATCGTGATACTAAATTTCTTAGCCACTTTTTGAGATGTTTATAGGCTAAGTTTGGCACTAAATTGCTTTTTAGTACTACCTGTCACCCCCAAACTGATGGACAAACTGAAGTAGTGAATTGAACATTGTCTACTATGCTTAGGGCTGTTTTGAAGAATAATAAGAAAATGTGGGAAGAATGCTTGCCTCATATTGAATTTGCTTATAATCGTTCATTGCATTCTACTACTAAGATGTGCCCTTTCGAAATTGTGTATAGTTTCCTGCCTCGTGCACCTATTGATTTGTTGCCTCTTCCATCTTCGGAGAAGGTTAATTTTGATGCTAAACAACGTGCTGAATTGATTTTTAAAATGCATGAGTTAACTAAGGAAAACATTGAGCGTATGAATGCTAAATATAAACTTGCTGGATATAAGGGTAGAAAACATGTTGTGTTTGCGTCTGGAGATCTTGTTTGGTTACATTTGCGTAAGGATAGATTTCCTGATTTGTGCAAATCGAAGATGCCACGTGCTGATGGTCCTTTCAAGGAGTTAGAGAAAATAAATGATAATGCATATAAATTGAGTTGCCTGCAGATGTTGGGGTTAGTCTCACTTTTAACATTGCAGATTTGAAGCCTTATTTGGGGGAGGAGGATGAGCTCGTCGAGGACGACTTCATTTCAAGAAGGGGAGGATGATGAGGACATCAATACCATTGTTACACATACAGCCCCTGCTGCTATACATACTAGACCAATTACTAGAGCTCGTGCACTCCAATTAAATAATCAGGTACTTTCGTTTCTTGGTAATGATTCTAATGTTCATGAGAATATGATGCTGCCTAAATTGGATACATTTTTCTTGCTTACAAATGAAGGGCCTAGCTTGGACAAGAGGGATGGACATTGGAGCAAGATCAAGCATGGAGATGATGGCATGCGCAAGGGGAACAAGAGCGGAGTTACAAGTGATTATTTCAGGACTTTGAAGCACCATAATGAGTGCCTGAAGCCTTGGACGAAATATACAAGATGTCACTTCATAATTTTCGTCCACAGGCTATTCTAGGTGCTGCGTCACCTTATTATTGGGCAAGGCCCATGTAATTTCCCTAGAATAGCACATGGGCGAAAATTGTAGTGACATCTTGTAAAAGCGAAAGTACAATTATGGTGGCGTGCAGCGAGATCTAGTAATCGATCCAAGATGTATAGTAGCAGGGGTTGTGCGTGTAACAATGGTATTGATGTCCTCGTCAAAATGTTAGCAAGAGTAAATAATGTTGAAAAAGATTCACAAATTCGCAAGTGAAATAAGTACACTAATAGCAATATTTGGCACACAGAAACACACACACACGGATAGATAAATGGGGTCATGCAACCAAGGAATGAGCACAAAATGTGGAATCCATGGAAAATGCTCGTGTTGCACAACTGAAGAGAGAAGCTACCATGATTGCTCAATAGGTGGATACGACAGTTGTGCACAACCTATTAGATGCAAAAATGCAACGACTTCTATCCCAAGTATGCTATGTATATATGATTCCCGGTGTTTCTCTCAAGATGATCCAAGATGATCGGATATGACAATCTTATATGCAATGTGTTATGATGCTATGGCACTTGCTTCCAAGCTTCTTTGCTCTTTCTCTTCTTTTTGCTTAAAAGCTTATTCTTTCTCTCTCTTTTTTATATGGCCACAATGCGAAATGCACAAACCAAGATAGCAATTGTGTATATACGGGAACAATCTTGTGACACAAGGGATGATATGGTACCAAGATGATGCCAATATGATATGGTATGCATGCAATTGAAGGTGTAGATCAATGATCACTAATGTGCACAAGTAACGTTGCCGGCAATACTCAAATGGCAAGTCTTGATAGGCAAGTGACGCAAAGTGGGCTAGGGGTTATCAATACTATGGCAAGAATGAATGTACAATGATGGGATACCACGATACCAAGATGATATGGAGGTTACCGTCTGTGGCGATGATGAGTGGCGGTGTTCTTGTTGTAGATACCAACATGATATAGACCCATCCCTAATTAGCCGAAACACCATAGGAAACGGAAAAAAACTGCGCACTCAAAATATCAAATGTCAAATGTCAAATGGTGGTAGCGGAATGCGGTGGTGGTTTTGGAAGCTCAAAGGGATTGCGAAAATGCAATGATGGATTTTAGAGTACGCAATGCGGAAATGGGGGTTATGGGGTAGACTATACACGATGCCGGAGTTGAAGTCACCATCCCTAAGTAGCTGAAACACCTTAGGAGACACAAACCACAACTTGGAGAAGCTCAAACAAAATTGGGTTAGGTTGAGGTGGCGGAAGTGTATGGTGGGCAATATTATGTGGTAGTTATGGTGGAGGGTTGATGAAGAAGTAACCGTCCCTAAGTAGCCGAAACACCTTAGGAGACTCAAATCACTACTCAAACAACCACAAATGCTATGGGGAACAAAATGGGTTAGGTTGTGGAAGGCTTTGGTGGTATTGCGGATGTTATTATGGAAGGCTTATGAAAATTTGCCAAAGTTCCAAATTTTGATGGACTCAAATGGTGATGAAACCATTGTGAGGACGTCGGGCAGGTCGATAGCTTTAGAACGAGCCAAAGAACACTCAAATCGGAGTTTGGAGTGAAAAGTTATGATGAAAACGGTGAAAGAGGCTGATGCTGAAATTTCGGGGAAAGTTTCTGGTTAGGCCGGAAGTTTCGGGCTCCGAAAGTTCCGGGGGATGGCCGGAAGTTCCGGGGGTCATAGAAAAAGTCTCGGGGAAGCCGAGGGATTTTGGGTAAACTCTCTGGTTAGCCCGGAAGTTCCGGGGGAGTCCGGAAGTTCCGGGGGTCGTGGAATTTCTTCCGGGACGAACCCTAAATTCCAGATCTGAGAACGGGGGTGGAAAAACGTGATCTCCAAGGTCAAAATTGGGGAGATTTCATGGATGGAAATGGTGGAAAAGATGGGGAAAGCTAGATCCACTCAAGACACAATGAATCGATGGATCAAAATCAACAAAACATCATCCAAACCAACAAATCACAAAAAAAAATTAGGGCTACTTTTGGCGGGGATTTTCGATTTTGGGAGGGACTCCAAATTCGTGATCAACGTGGCTCATGATATCAAGATGATGTAGGGTAGAACCCTAGGGCCTGATCTTTCACGAAATGGAGGGGATCCCGCAAAGAACACGAGGGGAAACGCGAGGGAAATCACAAGAAATCACGAGGGGAAAGGAGAGGAAACACTCAAATCAACAAGAAACGATCACACATTTGCTAGATCCCCGAAACATAAAGAGATACACCATCCAAAGTCAACAAAGGACGATACAAATGGTAACAAGTTCATCTTCGTGAGGAGGCCCTGCATCCGCGAGGAATCTTCGCGTGAGGGATCTTGGATCTGGTGTGCATCTTCTCCGTAGAGGCCGCGGTATCTCGATCGAGAAGAACCACAAGGATGAGCAAAGCTCTATCGCCAAATAAGGGTGAAAGCGTACATATAGTAGTACCATTGCTAACCCTAGAATGGAGGAGGGGGATGAGTATATATAATGGTAGCCACGAAGGGGTAAGTGAGGGGCGAAAGGGTACATGGGCTTCGGCCCGAGTGTCATACAAGGGCAGGCCGGAGGTTCCGGCAAAGCCGAAGTTAGAGCTCCGGAAGTTTTGGGTAGGTTCCGGCCGGGTTCCGGGCTATCCAGAGAGTTGGCACGCTCGGGGCTGGTCTGGACTCCGGGGGAAGCTTCTCCATGCTTCTTCTTCCTTCTCTTGCATGCTTTCCTCGCGGATGGTGTAGTTGTTCCTTAGCGCTTGCACTCCTCCTTGATATCCGTGAAGCTCTGACAATACCTATGCATGCATGATGGAGGGTCAAGTAGTATACCATCCTCGAAGGGGTCAAGTGAGCACGTGTAAAGGAGATGAGTCACCTTTATGTATGGGAAGTAGATGTCGCACGTGTCACTTGCCGAATAGACTCTTGACATGGTGATGTACGTAGGATGCTCCGCATCATCCATTTTCAGTACAATATTCCATCTGTCATCATACCATATTTATCCATTCAAATGTTGTTCTTGTGTATCAGATGTTCAAAAGGAAGAGGGCGATTGCTGGTCGCGGAGGAGCACGAGCAAAGTATTTGGAAAAGGTAGTGACACCTGATAAATCAAATATCCCATTAGGTGTAGTTGCAATATCACCTGCCCACAAAACACGGCCCCAACTCTAGCAGACTCTAGCCCTACTACACTGGTCATCTCTGATGCCCCAACTCAAGAACCCAATCGCAAAGAAATAAAGTATGATGATGCCAGTTGACATAGCACCAGCTCTATGATGCAAAACCCCCCATTCCAGCAAAGAGTACACCAAATCCAGTTGCCAAATCCCTTTTCGAACGAGAGAGAGTCCCAATTTTAGCAAATAGGACCCCTGTTCCATTTCTTCCTAGTTTATAAGACGAAGCTTATATTGTTGTCAGGAACTTTGCGCGCATCTTTACTTCATGGAAAGCTTATACTGCAGACACAGAACAATTTCTAGTCTTCGTCCGCAACTTACGCGTAAGTAATGTACTAATGTTATTCATAGTAATTACTGCATATGTTTCTGCTGACAGAAGACACAAGATTACATTCTTTTAAATATGCGAGGACCAAACTGGATTATCAAGACGAGCAATGGTTGGTTGTGCTTTTCAAGCACTCGTTGATGAAGTATCATTCCTACCTGACGCAAGCGCACTTCGATGGCAAGCCTCTAAACGAAATTTCTGTAAAGTCTCTGGTGCTACATTTATCGAGACGGATCGGAATAATCTTGTTACACATTGGTCTCGTCTGTAGCGTAAGGTACTGTCTATGATATCGCATCACAATTTGAACTACATTTCTGCATGTGCCTTAACGTCTCACTTGTACGAAAACTATTTGCAGAAGAACATTCACTCTCAAGGGACCACAGAATCTCGCAACTATACTACACACTGCATTGCTCTTGGGAGTACCTCTTGCCCTGTGTGACCATACTTACTTTCATACCTGGTTGATTATGTAGCATCATTGCACATGTTAGCCTCGTTATCATCCATTTGCTGGACATTATAAGATCTGTATGGTCTCTTACATAAATTTAGAATCAACCCAATGCTTTTGAAGAGGTTTAGCTCTGCAATCCTCTTGTAAGGACTGAACGTCGTCTATCAGTATACTTACATTAACAGCTACTCCCTCCGTCCCATAATATAAGAATGTTTTGTATAGTACACCAATGTTCAAAACACTCTTATATTATGGGAAGAGGGATTGGTTCATTATGTAGCATTCTGCATCTTATCTCCCTCGCCCACCATTTACTAAAAAAATATCAGATCTATATTTAATCTTACCAAAAAGTTGAATACATAGACAATGCCAGTGCAGAAATGTAGCCCATTGCTCTTGTCAGTACATTTTGTCCTGTAACGCAGGGATTGGTAGTTGATTATGTAGCATCAATCTGTATCTCATCTTCATGATCCTCTATCCCTTCTAGTATTATCATATCTGTAATTACTCTCTACAAAATGTAGAGTACAGGCAATTCTTATGAAGAAGATTATGTGCTGAAATTCTTGAGTTATCCTTCCCTTGACATGGAGAAGGGCATTATAAAGATGGTGTTAACTGTTAATGTAAGTCAGTCCTTCTAAAGCCTTTGTCCTTAACTGTTGTTTAATTTTCTCATACTCCTTATCGTTAACTGCTATTTCTATCAAAATACATGTTCGCAACAACCGTAAGTTCCAAGTTTTACTTGTAAAACAAAACTCCTTATGCATACCATGCACATTACTCAATACTCCCTATATGTATGCTTGTTTTTGTGGATCTACAATCCAGTATGTGATGAAGCAGCCCACCTTTGCACCTTGTCATCTCCTGTTTTATCTTACTGATGTGGCTGATGATATGAACAACATGCCATGCACATTACCCAAAATAGATACAATGATTGTCTTTGCCCTTCATCTATGCTTGTTATGTTGACATGGTAATCCAGTAGTGTGGTGAAGCTCCCCGCATTATGAACAATGCCAAATTATGCTATTGACATTTTGAAATTACTCTTTATTTTCGAATTTGAAATTGGATTGAATTGAAAGCACAGTTATCATATTTGTTTATACACGTGCAAAACATGTCATCTCTCTACTTCTTTCAGGGTGATATGCCTGATGGCATGCACAAGTCTGCTGAACGCTGTGAGACAAACCCAACATATATTGCAGCAAAGAAGGCAAAACATCTTGAAGTAGTGAGACAAACCCAAAGTCTTGTCTTGATGCAGTGTTCAAGTTACTTGAGACTAGCAGTCAGACAAGCTCACAGAATTCGTTGTCTGAATTAGTTTGACTTCTTCAGCCCCAAGTTCTAGTAGAAATGCATTCTGCAACTCAACTTCGACTTGAAGTCCTATCTCTAAGAAATATTACGGGGAACACCAATGAGAACCTCGTTGCTAAACAGCTACACTTGAAATCTATGATCGACATGCTAGGCCGGTCTCACAGCCTTGCTTAGCAGCTTGCGCATTAGTTCCCGCGCAAGGCTAACCTTTCTTGAACTATCTTGGAAGTGGTCTTGGTTCAGTATTATTTTGTTATGCTGCAATGGTGCCCAATTTTTGTAATTTGCTTCTTCGTTGCGCTTTCTGATCACTGGTGGTGAATTCTGATGCCCAGTGGATGTAATATACCATAAATCCTTTATTGTATAGTGTAGATTTATTCTAAGTTACTATGCCGTAATTTATTTATTGTATAGAGTAGGTTTGTTCTTAATTCCTACTGGTTACTGCCATCATTCGCTCTCTGAAAAAATGGAGAAAATCTGATGTAGTCGACCGGGCCGAAACATTCGCCTATAATGGGCCTGCTTTTTAGCAGGCCACAATTGGGCCGGCCTGCAACTTCCTTGGGCCTGAAAGGCCATTGGGGTCTTCACACTTTGCGTCAGGCCCACAACTTACACAGGCCTATATTCGGCCCAAAGTTTAGTTGGGCCTTTAGTGGACCCAGCACAGGACCCAAGGGCCTACAGCCAAGCTGAACCCTTTGGATGGTCAATGGAGGAAGAGATGGAGGCCGGCCTTAAAAGAGTAGACGCCATGGAGGAGGACCAAGAAGCTACTTCTCGCCGTCAACCAGGAGTTTGGCTTGAGGAACTTCAGAGCTCAGCAATACCGGATTCGGTCATACCTCCTAATACTCGATTTCTCTCTTATGATAACATGAAAAGGAGTGTTGTTTTTTTCCCGCAACCAGGAAGCATCCATGGGTGAACTCCGTGGGAAATAATGGATCTCAAACAACAAGTCAATAAGCTCAAGGAAGAAAATCACATTCCGAAGGGTATTATTGCCAAGAATATTGGATCACCACCTCTGAAGAAAGAGACATAAATACATGGGTATGGGCACTCCCCTTGGCTTATGCCAAGCTTGGGGAGGTGCCTCGGTATCGTATCACCATCACACTTTTATCTTTATCATTTTTCTTAGTTCGATCCTTTTGGTTATATCTTGATCTAGTAGAATAAAGTTTTCACTATGATCTAGCTTATACTTTTGTTTTGTTTTTAGATATATCTATGTAAACGAGTACGTGAGTTATATAATAAAGAGTAGTTTTGAGTTGAGGGCTTTGCTTCCTTTCTATGGTCTTGAGGGAATAGAAAAGGAATAAAAGAATAAAAAGAAATGAAAAGATCATATAATGATCTTATGGAGAGTGATGACTTCACATATAAAAAGTATGATGAATAAAAGTTGTTGAGAGTTGAGAAACATAGTTTTGGTCATTGTTGCAATTAACAGAAGTAATAAAGAAAGAGAGGTTTCACATATAAATACACTATCTTGGACATCTTTTGTGATTGTGAGCACTCATTAAAATATTACATGCTAAAAGGTTGATGTTGGACAAGGAAGACAACATAATGGGTTATGTTTTCTTGTATCCGAATAGAAGATATATTGTCATGGATCCTCCAACATGTTGAGCTTTCTTCTCACCCCCCCTTGCTAGCCAAATCTTTTGCACAAGTAGAGATACTACTTGCACATCCAGACTTCCATTGAACCAGTTTTTCCATGAGAGTCCACCATACCTATGGATTGAGTGAGATCCATCAAGTAAGTTGTCATCGGTGCAAGCAATAAAAATTGCTCTTCAAATATGTATGATCTTTTAGTGTGGAGAAAATAAGCTTTATACGAACTTGTGATATGGAAGAAACAAAAGTGACAGACTGCATAATAAAGTTCTTTATCACAAGCAGCAATATAATGTGATGTTCTTTTGCATTAAGATGTTGTGCATCCAACCATAAAAGCGCATGACAACCTCTGCTTCCCTCTGTGAAGGGCCTATATTTTACTTTTATCTTCTACCCTTATACAAGAGTCATGGTGATCTTCACCTTTCCTTTTTACACTTTTTTCTTTTTGGCAAGCGCTATGTGTTGGAGAAAGATCCAGATATGTATATCCACTCGGATGTAGGTGATCATAAAGTAGTATTGTTGACATTACCCTTGAGGTAAAAGGTTGGGAGGCGAAACTATAAGACCCTATCTTTCTCTGTGTCTGACTGAGGCTTTGAACTCATAAGTATAGTGTGAGTGTTAGCAATTGTGAAAGACTAAATGATAGTTGAGTATGTGGACTTGCTGAAAAGCTCTTATATTGACTCTTTCCTATGTTATGATAAATTGCAATTGCCTCAATGACTTAGATCATAGTTTGTCAGTCTTCAATAAAAGTTTATGATTCATACTTTACCTTGTGGACGAATTGTTACTTTAGCATAAGAAATTATATGAAAATATATGTTGTTGTTCAAAATATGATCATGATGTCTTTATGTCCGTATTTTATTTTATCGACACCTCTATCTCTAAACATATGGGCATGATTATCGATTTTGACTTTCGCTTGAGGACAAGCAAGACCTAAGCTCGGGGGAGTTGATACGTCCATTTTGCATCATGCTTTTATATTGATACTTATTGCATTATGGGCTATTATTACCTATTTTGGTACAATACTTATGCCTTTTCTCTCTTATTATACAAGGTTTACATGAAGAGGAGAATGCCGGCAGATTCTCGGCTGGAAAAGGAACAAATCTGAGAGACCTATTCTGCACAACTCCAAAAGTCCTGAAAATTTATGAAGAATTATTTTGGAACATATAAAAATATTGGACGAAGGGACCCATCAGGTGACCAGAAGGGTGGGGGCGTGCCCTACCCCCTAGGCGCGCCCCTGTGCCTTGTGGGCCACCTGGCAGCCTCCGAGGCCAATCTTTTGCTATATGAGGCCAATCTTTTGCTATATGGAGGGTTTTGACCTGGAAACAATCATAAGAGAGCTTTGGGACAAAAGTTCCGCTGCCTCGAGGCGGAACTCAGGCGTAATCCAATCTAGGGCTCCAAATAGCAGTTGTTACTGGGAAACTTCCCTCCCGGAGGTGGAAATCCAAGCCATCGTCATCACCAACGATCCTCTCATCGAGAGGGTGATGAGGACATCAATACCACTGTTACACCCACAACCCCTGCTACTATACATACTGGACCGATTACTAGAGCTCGCGCACGCCAATTAAATTACCACGAACTTCCGTTTCTTGGTAATGATTCTAATGTTCATAAGAATATGATGCTGCCTAAATTGGATACATTTGTTTTGCTTACAAATGAAGGGCCTAGCTCGGAGAAGGATGAACATTGGAGCAAGAACAAGCATGGAGTTGATGGCATGCGCAATGGAGACAAGAACAGAGTTTCAAGTAATGATTTCACGACTTTGAAGCCACCATAATGAGTGCCTGAAGCCTTGGATGAAATATACAATATGCCACTTCATAATTTTCGTCCAGAGGCTATTCTAGGTGTTGCGACACCTTATTTTGGGGCCAGGCCCATGTAATTTTGAAATACTTAAATATATGCTGTTTTTAGAGTCCGTATGTGTGGGGAAACAAGAGTTAGGGTGGGTTTCGGACCCCTCCTCCAAGGGCCACGAAATTCCCCCCTCTTCCTCCATATATACAACCCCTAGGGCATCGTTTAGACTTTGGGTTTTGTTTAGATTAAAAGCTCGCCATAGCTGCAACAAGATGCCGTTTGTGTTCAACGACCGGACAAAGGCGTCCATGTAACCCCACCTTCATTAATAAAGCTTTCCTCTTTTATTCACAATATCCAGATTGCAATCTCAGTTTCTTGCTTGTTTTTAATTTGCTCACAGAAATAGACCCTCGTGGTCGAGTTGATCGATGCTTTCGGCGTGGTCAATAACCCCTCGGAAGTTGGTTTAGCGATTGCTAAGGCGCGACGTCTTCGCACATTGTAGTCGGATCGTCAAAGTCGACTCGCACAGAAAACGATTGCTATCTCATCGAAACATCGTGACACCTTTTTCCAGGTTTCTCTGTTCTTCATACCTACAGTCCACGAAAAAGCCACAATAAAAATTAGGGTTAGTTCCCGAGCAACCTGAAAACTGATACCACTTGATAGAGGCGAGGGTCCCGATCTTTCGATGAGATGATAACAATCGATTTGGTGGAGATGACTTTGACGATCCGACTACAAACGAGCACGACATTGCGCCTTAGCAATCGCTAAACCAACTCCGAGAGGTTATTGACCACGTTGGAGCACGATCAACCTGACCACGAAGGTCTATTCCTGCAAGCAATCGAAGAACAAGCAAGAATATGATAAATCGATCTGAATATTGCGAATATATATGAAGTATTGATAATGGTGGGGATCCGTAAGCAGTCTTGGTCTGGTCGTTGAACACAAACGAAGTACACGAAGTTGCAATGGCTAACTTTTAACTAAACAAATCCCAAGAAAAAAGCTACTAGATGGATCTACTTATATAGGAGCAAGGGGTGGTGGCCAAGGAGGTGGGAGGACGTCCCAAGGCAGCCTAAAACCAACCCTAGGTCGTACAAGGCTCATGGGCCCAAGTGGAGGTGATGCAACACCTTTGGACTTGTTGCTTGACTCGGATTATGCTGCAGCGTCAGATTGTTTCATCCATATCTCAACGCTCCGGATGAATTTAAAGGTGAATCCAATTGAGTTGGAAAGAGGAAGAAATCGACTTTCCAACCAAAAAAAGAATCACCCAATTCGGAGTCCGTATGAAAAAGTTATTGGCGTTTTGATTCAGGTATGTCTGTGAAGTTTGAATCTGAATCCAGAACGTGAGAGACTTGGACTCTATCTTGTCTTGGCCCAAAAGTGACGTGAGAGGACTTTTTGAACAGAACCTAAACTTCTCCTCTTCCCCTATCTTCATATGTGGATTGTACAAATGTCCCATACACCTGCAATTATACAAAACACAAAAGTGTGTGAAGTATTTTTCTTCTGGATAACATAAATAGATTATTGAATAGTTTGCACTAGAAATCACCTGAAAAATATGCATGTATGCAATATTTTTGGTCGTATCCAAGGTAGTCATGTCCTGATCAACCACCGCTACCATATACCACCACCGCTGCCATATCCTACCACCATATATCCACCACCAATCCGAGTTCTTTTCATATTAGGTTTGTTTTCGAGATCCATTGATCCGGAGCATTCCATCATCCCCATGGACTCTACACCGACACATCAAGCCCCACGCGGACCTATGACAAGAGCTAGAGCACGTGCTTTGGAAACCGAGGTGAATTACTTCCTACTAGATTTGCATATGGACACGAATGGAACATGTTTACTACCTCACCAAAATGTGCTATGCCTCCTTAGGTATGAAGAGAAACATCACCAAGGAGTGGGAGGACCACCCCGAGGCCACGCAAGCCAAGAAGAAGGTCAACAGCAGCAGCACAGGAAGCTCCAGGCGACCCCGTGCGCGCTGGGCCTCGAGACCCGTGCCCACGGGCTACTCGAGGAGTTGGCGCTGGAGCACCTTGCAAGATGGGTTCTGCAGGCGCACGGGCCCAACTTAACCCGTGCGCACGGGCCTCCAACGATGGCCGGCTGAGATCGCATCTTCGGCTCCTCTTCATCTCCTTCGACCCCTAGGCTATATATTCCGTACCAAGGACCATGTTTAGGGTTAGCAAAGTATTAGATGAGATGTTTGTAAGCTTTGCTCCTTTCTACCTTCCCTTGTGGAATCAAGACCCCCAGGGAAGAATCCTTGTGGATTTCAAGGCCTCCTCAAGGAGAAGACTATCTTGAAGCCCCCATCTCCTTTGGATTTGGGATGAACTTTGCCATTGTATCTTTCCATTGATTGTGTTTGTGACTTGTGGATCTTGTGTTGTTACTCTAGTGAATGTGTAATCGGGAGTTGTTGCAGTGATTTCCTCTTTGTGTTCTTGTTGTGTTCTTGTTGTTTCTCTCATTTTCCCCCTCCAAGTGTGAAAAGATCCCTCCTAGGGTTCTACCCTACATCATCTTGGTATCATGAGCCACGTTGATTCACATCTTGGAGTCCCTACCTTCAACTTTCTAGCTTGATTTCGTTGTTTTTCGTCCTAATCCGAAAATCCCCACCAAAAATAGCCCCAAAAATTTTCTTGCAATTTGTTTGATCTTGTGAGATTTGGTTGTTTTGATCCACGAATTTGGAGTTTGGCAAGTGGATCTACCCATCTACCACCTTCCACACCCCCCAAATCCTTGAATTGGACATCCCTTTGCTAAATCCCCACAGATCCCGACGTGTTCATCCGCTCCCAGAACTCCCCGTGCACACGGGCCCTCGAGACCCCGTGCACACGGGACCCCGTGAGCACGGGCGTCATCTACCCCGTGTGCACGGGCTATCCAGGGAGTTTCGGTCATTTTCTTTTTTCCTCATTTCGTTTCCCCACCACATCTTGTGTTTTCCACACCATTCCACGTGTTTTTTTGAGTTTCGGACCGCAGTTTCTCTTGTGTCCTAAGGTGTTTCGGCTACTTAGGCGCATTTGGACATCATCATCGCCACCAAGCATCAACTCAGACAACACATCGACTTCAACAACTTCACTATTACCGTAGGATCGGACGGTAACCTCGACGACTCTCGCCCTTGCTTTTGCATTGATAACTCGAGCCATTTCGCGTAGCTTACCCATCGAGACTAGCTTGTTGAGTATTGCCGGG
Source organism: Aegilops bicornis (assembly GCA_021605145.1). NCBI lineage: Eukaryota > Viridiplantae > Streptophyta > Magnoliopsida > Poales > Poaceae > Aegilops > Aegilops bicornis. The sequence goes on along the minus strand of CM038675.1, from coordinate 444,516,305 downwards.
CCACGTCGTAGTGGACCATTAATTGTTCCGTCCATCCCATGCATTTACTACTTGTTACCTCGTTGTGTGGATCGTATATCAAGCATCGTGGCATAGTAAAAAAAAGCTTTTAAGCAAAAGAGAAGAGAAGCAAAGAGCTTATAAGCAATAGCATCGAGTCATTTTGCATATCATCTTCGATATCTCATACGTAGCATAGTTGGGATTGAAGACGTCACGCTTCTCTTATAGGTTGGTGCACACGCGTATCTAGCCCATTTGAGCCATCGAGCTAGTGTCTCTCTAGCATTCGCACAACAAGAGCATTTTCTAAGGTTGCACATTTGAGCTCACCCCTTGGTTGTGCGGATCCAATCTATCTTCCGTGTGTGTGTTCCTAGTGATATCATTGGGTTTGATCTATTTGTTTTACTTGCATTTTTGTGAATCTTCTCAACCTTTTCGATATCTTGACTAACATTTGCTTGAAATTTTTTCCACCATCCTAACCGAGCTCATCCATAGACCATTTACTTGTAGGTGTGAGAAACAATTCCCGATACCAATTCCCCTATTGTAACATCACCTGGGATCGTACTTGTTACATCCACAATCTTCGAAAAAGGTAACTTTGGTTTTGTTCTCTCATTTTCCTACTCACCACCACTTTCGTATGATGGATAGGCCAAGTACCTCTACCAACCCACTCTTCATCGAGCAAGACGACGACATGTCATCATTCGTCACCAAGAGCCACCTCTTTGGTGCACAACGAGCGCTACATCAAGAGCAACAAGCAATGAACGACCGCATCGACAACCTCGCCACCGACTTGCGACTCTCCGAGCAACGTACACGGGACTACTTCGACAACAAGCTCGACGCGCACAAGCAAGAGAACGATGCAAGAATGAACGAGATCCGAGCTTTGTTGGTCAACCGGCCTCCTTCAACTTCTTCCTACTCAAGACGGAGACACTCAAGTCGACACTCCGATGACACCTTCTCCGGCTCAAGTACACCGTCTTCGAACACTCTTCGACGAGCCGCGTGTCAAGACCGTCATGCATCTCGAAACCCGCTACACGTCAAGCATTCACAAGAGCAAGTCGATGAGCAAGTTCCTCGTCCTTGTTCAAACCAAGACGCTTTTGCTCAAGCTCAAGAACGACAACGACTACGGCGCCAAGAGGAAGAACGAGCGCGTCTACACCAAGAAGAACAAGACGCCGAGGCTCAACGTCTTCAACAACAACAACGAGAAGCGCAAGCTCTTGAGGCGCAACGTGCCCTTCAAGAATCAAGTCGAGCCATCGCCAACTGCAATTGCGAACGGCGCAATCAAGAGGAAGCCCTTCGAGAAGGAATCCACGAGCGGAACTACCAACCCCGCGTGCAACGTCAAGTTCCTCAAGCTACTCCACAAGCTCGTCAAGTTCCACCTCAACCTCAAGTTCAACAAGAGCAAGTGGATCATGGACGTCCTCCACGCCAAGAGCGACATCTCGAGGATCGAGCATTTGAGGATCTTCCCCCACGGCAAGAGCGACGTCAAAACCGCTACTTCGACGAAGAACTCCGCTACGACAAGCTAAAGTTCACCATGCCCAAGTTCAATGGAAGCAATGACCCCGAAGAGTACCTCTCATGGGCATTGAAGGTTGACAAAATCTTCCGGTTGCACAACTACGATGAAGAGAAGAAGATCGCTATGGCATCACTCGAGTTCCAAGACTACATTCTCATTTGGTGGGAACAAGTGATTGAGCGACGACGTACAAGAGGCGAACCACCAATCACAACTTGGACAGCAATGAAGGATGTCATGAGAGCTTGTTTCGTGCCTACACACTACAATCGTGATCTCTTCAAGAAGTTGCAACTCCTCAAACAAGGCACGAAGACGGTGGAAGAATACTACCAAGAAATGGAGATTGCCATGATTCGAGCCAATTTCAAAGAAGACGACGAGCAAACAATGGCACGCTTCTTGAACGGCCTCAACCATCCAATCAAGCGGATTGCCGACTTCCAACCATACTCAAACCTCCTCGAGCTAGTTCATCAAGCGACCAAGGTCGAGCGACAAGTCCATGATGACTTCAAATATGCCAAGTACTCGTCCAAGACCTACGGCTCCTCTTATCAAGCTCCCGCGACTTCGACAACTCCTACCTCAACTAGAGCATCACCAAGTATCGGCGATAAGACAAGTTACAAGAAAACTTCAACAAGTTCAAGTTGTCCTCCTCCTACTACAAGCAACTTCAAGCCGCGTGCTTCGTCATCTACTCCGACCGATGAAACCGTCAAGACAAGCTCCTTCAAGTGTTTCACTTGCGGCGGCCGAGGCCACAAGTCCTTTGACTACACAAACAAGCGCACTATGATCCTCAACGATGACGGCACCTACGACTCCATGAGTGAAGGAGAAATGGAAGCCCTTGAGCAAGTAGCCATGCACCGACAAGTGAACAACGAAGACGAAGATGATCAAGTCTTTTGTGATGAAGATTCAAGTCCCGCTCTCATTGTCTCCAAGGTCTTGAGTCTCCAACATCAACAAGAAGTAGACCAACGATGGAGGTATCAATGGAAGGTCCGTCATCAATGGAAGGTCTGTCAAGGTCATCATTGATGGAGGTAGTTGCCACAACTTAGAAAGTGAAGAACTATGCTCCAAGCTTCAATTGGTCAAGAGGAAGCACCCGCACCCCTACAAGGTTCAATGGCTAAGCGACTCCGGCACTATAAGAATCGAGCATACGGTCCAAGTCTCCTTCCAAATTGGTGAATATGAGGACACTTTGGAGTGTGATGTGGTCCCAATGACCGTTTGCCACCTCCTTCTTGGTCGACCATGGCAATTCGACCGTGGTGTCTTCCACAATGGGCGTACCAATCACTATAGCTTCAAGATGAAAGGGAAGTAGTATGTGCTACGACCTATGTCTCCTAGTCAATTGATAGCCGACAAGCAAGCCACCCATCATGGAATGAAGAGTGAGAAAGTGATCCACCCAAAAGTGAGTGAGAGCCACAAGCCAAACTTGAGCGCCTCTTCTCCTAGAGAGAAAAACCTCATCCTATTTGCCACAAAAAGTGAGATGAGAGAAGTGTGTGAGAACCCATCGAGTGTGATGCACTTTGTCCTTGTGTGCAAGGATGGAGAACCAAAAACTAACACCTCTCACGAGCTACCTTTAGCGTTTCAATCTCTTTTGCAGGAATTCCAAGATGTTTTCCCCGATGAGCTACCTCCGTGTCTACCTCCTCTACGAGGCATTGAGCACCGAATCAACCTCCTCCCCAGAGCGCCACTTCCAAACAAAGCCCCATACCGTGTCAACCCCGAAGAAACTAAGGAGATTCAACGGCAAGTACAACAACTCATCGACAACGGTCATGTACGTGAAATCTTAAGCCCTTGTGCCGTTCCGGTTATACTTGTGCTAAATCTGATGGAAGTATCCGCTTGTGTTCCGATTGTAGACCCATAAACGCTGTTACCGTTCGCTATAGGCATCCCATTCCTCGCTTAGATGATATGCTTGATGAACTTAGTGGAGCCAACTTTTTCTCAAAAATTGATCTTAAAAGTGGCTATTATCAAATCCGCATTCAAGAGAGTGATGAATGGAAAACTGCTTTCAAAACAAAATTTGGCTTATATGAGTGGTTAGTGATGCCTATGGGTGTATCGGAGGCTCCCGGTACTTTCGTGTGCCTTATGCATTATGTGCTTCGCCCTTATATTGGAGTCTTTGTTGTGGTTTACTTCGACGATATTCTTGTGTTTAGCAAAACCATGAATGAGCATCTTAATCATGTTAGGTCTGTTTTGCAAACCCTTCGCAAGGAATGTCTTTATGCAAACATGAAAAAAATGCACGTTTGGTGTTGACAAAGTGGTTTTCTTGGGTTTTGTTGTATCCTCAAAGGTTGTCCATGTTGATCAAGCTAAAATTGAAGCAATTAAAACTTGGCCCCAACCCGCCAATTTGCAACAAGTGCGTAGCTTTCTTGGTCTTGTGGGTTTTTATCGTCGCTTTGTGAAAGATTTTAGCACTATTGCCACTCCTTTGCATGCTTTGAGTAAGAAGAATACTCCCTTTGTTTGGGGATCTTTGCAATCTACCGCTTTTGATGAGCTCAAGTCTTTGCTTACTCATTCTCCGATTCTCGCTTTGCCCAATTTTGACAAAACTTTTGAGGTTCATTGTGATGCAAGTGGTACCGGAATTGGCGGAGTTTTAATGCAAGAAAAACGAACCATTGCATATTTTAGTGAAAAACTCTCCGGTGCTCTACTTAACTATCCCATCTATGACGAAGAATTGTATGCTTTAGTGCGTGTCCTACATGTTTGGGAACATTATCTTAGGCCTCATTAGTTTGTCATACATACCGATCATGAAACGCTTAAATACTTAAAAGGTCAAACTAAGTTGAACAAGCGTCATGCCAAATGGAGTGAATTTATTGAATCTTTCCCCTATGTGATCAAGTACATTAAGGGTAAGGAAAATGTAGTTGCGGATGCACTTTCACGCATATGCACGCTTGTCACTAAACTTGAGTTGAATGTTATTGGTTTTGAGCACATCAAAGACTTGTATGCTAATGATACATCTTTTGCTATTCCTTATGCTAAGTGTTTGACGCATATTTCTTGGGAACAATATTACATCAAGGATGATTATCTTATGAGATCTAACAAACTATGCATTCCCGAGTCTTCTCTTCGTTTGCTCCTTTTGCAAGAGGCTCATGGAGGCGGACTCATGGGACACTTTGGACGCGATAAGACATTCGCCACGCTCTCCAAGAACTACTTTTGGCCCAAGATGTTTCGAGACGTCTCACGCTTCACCAACCGATGCTCTACATGTCGCAAAGCTAAGTCTAAAGCTCAATCTCATGGTCTTTACATGCCTCTTCCTATTCCCTATCAACCTTGGGAAGACATTAGCATGGATTTTGTACTTGGTTTGCCTAGAACTCAAAATGGAAATGATTCCGTGTTTTTTGTTGTGGATAGATTTTCTAAGATGGCACATTTCATTCCTTGCAACAAGATAGACGATGCTTCACATGTTGCAAATCTCTTTTGTGGGGAAATCTTGCGACTCCATGGAGTACCAAAGACAATCGTCTCCGATCGTGACGTCAAGTTCTTGAGTTATTTTTGGAAGAACCTATGCGCCAAGCTCGGAATCAAGCTCTTCTTCTCATCCGCATACCATCCTCGAACCGACGGCCAAACGGAGGTGACGAACCGGACAATCTCCACTCTACTTCGCGTATTGATCAAGAAGAACATCAAGGAGTGGGAGGCGTGTCTACCCATCGCCAAGTACGCCTACAACCGTGCAAGACATTCGACTACCGGCAAGTCCCCCTTCGAGGTCGTCTACGGCTTCAACCCGTTGTCACCATTGGACATTCTACCACTTCCTCTACAAGAGCGCATCAACATGGATGCGATTGCTCAGGCAAGCTACATCAAGAAGATGCATGAGGATACAAGGCACACCATCGAGCGCCAAGTACAACGACTAGCGACTGTAGGACCTTGAAGTATGTCTAGAGGGGGGGTGATTAGACTACTTGACCGGTTAAAAACTTAACCTTTTCCCAATTTTAGACTTTGGCAGATTTTAGCTATCTTTGCACAAGTCAAGCAATCTTCACAAAATTCAAGCAAGCATGCAAAGAGTATATAGGCAGCGGAAATTAAAGCATGCAACTTGCAAGAATGTAATGAGAAGGGTTTGGAGGATTCAAACGCAATTGGAGACACGGATGTTTTTGTCGTGGTTCCGATAGGTGGTGCTATCATACATCCACGTTGATGGAGACTTCAACCCACGAAGGGTAACGGTTGCGCGAGTCCACGGAGGGCTCCACCCACGAAGGGTCCACGAAGAAGTTTACCTTGTCTATCCCACCATGGCCGTCGCCCACGAAGGACTTGCCTCACTAGCGGTAGATCTTCACGAAGTAGGCGATCTCCTTGGCCTTACAAACTCATTGGTTCAACTCCACTATCTTGTCGGGGGCTCCCAAGTGACACCTAGCCAATCTAGGAGACACCACTCTCCAAGAAGTAACAAATGGTGTGTTGATGATGAACTCCTTGCTCTTTTGCTTCAAATGATAGTCTCCCCAACACTCAACTCTCTCTCACAGAATTTGGATTTTGTGGAAAGAAGATTTGAGTGGAAAGCAACTTGGGAAAGGCTAGAGATCAAGATTCATGTGGTTGGAATGGAATATCTTGGCCTCAACACAAGGGTAGGTTTGTTCTGATGGCTCTCTCCATGAATGAAGAGGAGGTGGAGGGGTATATATAGCCTCCACACAATATCTAACCGTTACACACAATTTACCAAAATCGGTGGGACCGAATCAACAAACTCGGTCAGACCGATTCAGTAAACTAGTGACCGTTAGGGTTTCGGTGGGACCGATATGCAACTCGGTAAGACCGATATGGTTAGGGTTAGGGCATAACGTAATCTCGGTGAGACCGATTACACAAACTCTGTGAGATCGATTTTGGTAATTAGCTAACCAGAGAGTTGGTCAGGCAAACTCGATGGGACCGATTACTCAAACTCGGTGGGACCGATTTTGGTAATAAGTTAACCAGAGAGTTTGCATTGTAATCTTGGTAGTACCGATTACATGCACTTCGTTGAGACCGATTTTGGTAATGGACATACAAAGAGAGATTATAATCCCATCTCGGTGAGACCGAGATCCCTATCGGTGAAACCGATTTGCCTAGGGTTTGTGGCAGTGGCTATGACATTTGAACTCGGTGGCGCGGATAGAAAGAATCGGTAGGACCGATTTTGACTTTAGGTTTAGGTCATATGTGGATGTGAGAAAGTAGTTGAGGGTTTTGGAGCATATCACTAAGCACATAGAGCAAGAGGCTCATTAAGCAACACCTCATCCCTCCTTGATAGTATTGGCTTTTCCTATAGACTCAATGTGATCTTGGATCACTACAATGTAAAATGTAGAGTCTTGAGCTTTTGAGCTTGAGCCAATCCTTTGTCCTTAATATTTTGAGGGATCCACTTTCATCATCCATGCCATGCCATTCATTGAGCTTTCCTGGAATATTTGTCCTGGAATAGCATTAGCTCAATGAGCTATATGTTGTTATGAATTACCAAAACCACCTAGGGATAGTTGCACTTTCAATCTCCCCCTTTTTGGTAATTGATGACAACATATAGATCAAAGCTTCGACAAATGATAATAAGATTGAAAAACATTGTCGCTTTGAGAAGTACGTGATAAGCAAGAGCTCCCCCTAAATATGTGCATATCTTAAGATTTGCTTTGGACTGCAAATGCACAAGGAATTAGGCTCATGGGTTACTCTTCCATGTCACATACATCTTGGTGGAGCGCTCAAAATAATAAAGATTGAATACATGCACTCATCACCAAGCACAGTGAATGATCATATAAGGATAAGTAAGATAATATCATCTAACAAGCATAAGTGTAGCTTATGATCAAACACATGATCATCAATGTCTCACAGATAATAGCATGGTATCTCAAGCAAACCAAAGCAAACAAAGTTCAACCAAGAAGACAAGAGAGAACAAAAGCAAACTCTCTCTCTCTCTCTCGAAGCCCTATGATCTATACATTTTTCTCCCCCTTTGGCAACAAGTTACCAAAAAGTTCCTAGAAAATGCATAGCACTATATCGTCTCTCATGCTTGGTCTTCTGCTGGTGGCGTAGAGATGGCTCCTTGGACGAAGACTTCAGTTCATGTGGAAGGAGATGAAGGAGTTGGTGCTAGAGCTGGTTGCGCTGGAGCTCTAGCTGGAGCAGATGAAGTGACTCTGGTGTCTGTTACTGGCTCTGCAGCTGATCTCTGAGCTCGAGGCACTCTGGCAAATGCATCGCTTGTTGTCCTGCCCTTCCTCTCCTGCATGTCATCCTGTAGCTGCTCCATTAATCGATCAATCTTAGTTACTTTGACATCAAGATCATAGAATTTTTGTTCCATGATTCTTTCCAGGTTCTCCTAGTTTTGAGTTAGGGTGGCCAACCCCTTCTCAATCCGCAGAGTTGATGCTGTCAAGTAACCAAGATGGTCCTGCTTGTTCTTCAAAAAGTACTCAGATGCCTCTGCTAGAGTTGGCATCTTGGTAGCCTTCTCTTTCCTTGCTTTCTCCTTCTTTTCTTGAGCTTGTACTGATGATGGTTCATTCTCAGTCATGACAACTTGATTGTCCTCAAAGTCAGGATACAGAACTTAGTGTTCCTTATCCAACAGATACTTCCCTGTGCCCATCTTTGAGTTAATCAACTCCTGAATTTGTGGGGCATATCCACAGCTCCTCTTTTGGTCTGCTGCTGTCCTCTTGATAGTCTCAACCATGAGGCTCATGCCCTTGAATTTATGGGGCACATCAAATATGTGTAGCAAATTAATTGCATGCCCTCTGATCATGTTGTGATCACCTGATTTGGGCAACAGAGTGTGCCTTAGGATCCAGTTGATCGTTGGCAGCCCTAACAGAAGAAAATGAACTTATCCAAACTTGAAAGTCTCAAGTGCTTCATCTGGGATCTCCTTGTACATCTGTGACATAGAGTTATGATCCATCTTCTTCTTGGCATAAATGCCCAAGTCATCTTCACTCTCCTTTGGGGCATTGATCAGACTTGCCCATTCCTCAATGGTTGATTGGTATCTCGTTCCTTCAGACATCCATACTATCCTGCCATCTGGATAGAAATGTGCTGTGGAGTAGAATTGCATAATGAGCTCATCATTCCAGTTTGTGAGCTTCTGCCCAACAAAATCTGCAACTCCACACGCACTGAAGCTGTCATACACTCCAGGATAGTGTTCTTCATTTTCCTATATGTAGGTCCAGTTGACCCACCTCATATCACACACTATGGGCTTCTTGTGCAACAAGATTTTCTCATAGAAGTCCTGCTGCTCCTTTGTGTGGAACCTGTAATCAACAGCAGTCCTTCTCCTGGTGGCACATGGATCTGACTCTCTCCATAGCTCAACCCTAAGTCTCTCCTGATCTTCATGTTTTCAGCCACAGGATGAGCATCATTGTGGTCTGGAATCTTGGGTTTGAGCTTCCTTAGGACTTTCCCTTCATCATCTTCCTCAGCAGCAACATCAGGCACTGGGGCCTTTTTCTTTTCAGCAGTTGGTATACTCCTGGTATTCCTCTTAGGTGCACTCTTGGGCTTGGAGGCAGCTTTGGGTGCTTCTTTGGGCTTTGAAGTTGCAGCCCCTGACTTTATAGCATCACCCATCAGCTTTTGTGCCTTGGGTGCTGGTGCAGCAACCTCTTCTTCCTCTTCTTCCATCATGGAAGGCTTTCCTATTACTCTGGCCATGGTCTTCTTGACCTTTTCCTTCCTTTTCTTTCCTTCTGCAGCAGGCTCTTTGGGTTGGGTTTCCAAAGATGCTTGAGTGGAGACTCTGGCTTTAGACATTGGTTGTCTTCCTGCAGGCCTTTTGATCTTCATCCCTAGCTTTATCATAGCTTGAGTTGTACTCCTTCTTGAGTACTTTCTTCTTTGAAATAGCCTCATCCTCAATTGCCACATAATCCTCATCCTCAGACTCTGAGGTCTTCTTCTTCCTTGTCCTGGTGGCAGCTTTGAGCAAATTGCTGGGAGTGCTTCTGCTTCCCTCATCTGAGCTGCTAGAGGGACTAGTGCCCTCACTCATGTGAATCTGCTCTTCTGACTTGTTCTGGCTATCACTTTGGTCTGACATGCTGCACACACGCATCACCAATTCGTGAATAGTTATAGATGAGGTAGAGTGGATGAGCATCACAAAATGTAGAGATTTTTTGCAAAAGAATGATTCAAAAAAATTAGTTTTAGTTTTCCATAGAAAGCATTTCGGATCTACCGATTTTCAAACTCGGTGATACCGAAGCAGTTTTGGAATCTAAACTAGTGAACTCGGTCAGACCGAGTCATAGTTCGATGGCACCGAGACTGCTAGGGTTTCACAAAGTTTTAATATCGGTCACACCGATTAGCAATTCTCGGTCAGACTGAGAGTTACTAGTGCAATGACGTTAGCCAAATCGGCTGGACCGAGTTTTTCAACTCGGTGGGTCCGAGATGGTTTCGGCGGAAACCTGACCCTAAATTTTCGAATCACATCTATTCTAAGGATTGTTTTGACTGGATAGAGGTGTTTCAATCATGGCAAGAAGCATTATGAACACAATGTGCTGAGAATCAGACGAGGATAGCACTGTGATCGAGTTCATACCCTAGTTCGGCGATGAACTCGCTACGGCGGCAACGGCGGAGATGTAATCCGTTGACAGCGGCGGAGACCAGCGACAGGAGGCGGCTAGCGACGAAGTCGACGATCCGGAGACCTAGTAGGCAGAGTGATCTATGCGCGGGCGAAGAGTTTCGGAGAAAGTTTTCCAAAATTTGCCCGTGAGAATATATAGCCCGACACTGTCGGTGTGACCGAGTGGAACAACCGATGGCACCGTGATGCATAACATATGATTACAGCAACTCGGTGTGACCGAAAAGTTCAAATCGGTTGCACCGAGATGAAAACCTAGATCGACTTAGTGATCTCAGTATGACCGAAATGGATGAATCGGTCAGACCAAAAATCACAAAGAAGTTTTGGAAGTTTTAAGTCTATGACGAATCGGGGACTCCGAGTGCTCCTCACACAGAGTGGTTCGAATATGACTTGATCAAATTTTGTGATGTAGCATGAATAGAGTTCGAGACGAGAAAAGCATAGATAGCTAGAGAAGGTTCTTAGGCATTCTTGTCCATCCACTTGGCCAAAGAAAAAGAAACCAATCAATCAAAACAACAAGTGGATGTCCTCGAATGAGTAAAATATGCAACCAACATGCTCACACAATAAAATGACAAATGAAATATGTGACAAAGCATGCTCAACTAATTCTAGCATCTATCAAACAATTGGCTATGACCAGGTCATCTATATATGAGTATATTGACTTAGGAGTCAAATGAGAACATTTGATCATAGGTCATACTCATCGTTTAAGCTCAAGTGGGGTTACCACTTTTACATAAAGCATTTATGTGTTCACATCATTAGAGTTGCTTTGACTCAATTCTTAGAGTTAAGCTCCCCTAGATGTGGGATCCCCTTAGAGGGATGAACTAACCTTGGGTTTTGTCGATGATGACTTCATGTAGGTGTTGAAGATGTGGATGCTCAATGTTGATGTAGATCTTTTGGAGCAATCCTTTAGAGTGAGTTGCACTTTCAATACCTACATGGGTTAGTCCCACAAGGAACAAGCAAGTATATCCATAGACATAGAGTGATGCACACACAAAATGATGTCCATGAAAACATTAGGTTACCTTGTCCCTTGCCTTACCAACATGAGGGTTTGTGACTCCTTGAACTACTGCAAGATATGGAAGATGATTGCACTTGTCCTTGCCATAATGATATGAGTGAAGAATGTTGGCGGAGTCACCCTCAAGAGCTCTCTAGTTCTTCTTCTTCGGGATCCACATCATCTTGATGGGGATCCTAGGTGTAGTAGTTGTACTTGATGAAGTAGAACTTGACGCAGTCTTGGGAACCCACTTGACCAAGGCCTTAGGTGCTTCTTCAAATGCATCAATCTCCTCTTGAATCTTGTCCTTGCCTTTGTTATTATGGTCTTGTGGTGGAAGATCATCTTGTGCTTGTGTTCCCTTGAAGGAAGTAGGATCATACTTCTCTTGTTGAGGAACAAACTTTGTCTTGGGGTATTGATCTTCTTCCCACTCAACTTCATTCGCATTGAACTTTCGTTCAAAACCAACACCTTGATTCTTCCGGTGCCTTCCTTGCTTGCGTACAATTTCCTCGAATTGCTTACTCCCGGCAAGGCCCTTGGATACACCTTTCTCTATAATTCCCTTCAGTAAGCTGTTTTCTTGCTCAAGTATAACTTGGCTAAGAGAATATTGGATTTAGCATTGTTACTGTTACTACTAGAGGAAGAATCTTTCTTGTTCTTGTTACTAGACTTGACTTGAGGCATGTAAGTAGATAAGAGTAAACGCTTGACAATGTAAGAAGAACTTTTCTTTCAGAGATCATCATTGATTGCTTTTAGGAACTCATGCTCTTGCTCAAGATTGAGCTTTTCAAAGCGTAACTTCTCATGAGCCCTTAATAGTTCTCGATGATCTTCTAAGATAGTTTCATGAGCTAACTTAAGAGTGTTTAGTTCTTTAGTTAGTAGCTCAATCTTCTCCTTATCATTGTCATTCGTTTCATCTTGATTAGCATGATTAATTGACGTTTCATCATAGTATTCATCACTAGAGTTGTCAACAAGTAAATCATCATCACCTAACAAGTCATCTTCATCACTATTAAAATCAACATACTCGGGGTGTGTTACCTTAGGACCTTTTGCCATGAAGCATCTTCCAATTCCTTCATTTGGTGAATCAAATATGTCGTAGGAGTTGGTTGACACAAGTGCTAGACCGGCAACACCTTCATCTTGAGTGTATTCAGAGTCGGAGTGATAGCTTCTCTTGGAGTGATTGTCGGAGTCGGAGCCGGATACCCATTCACAAATGTGAGCTTGATGTCTTCGTTTTGTGTAGCTCTTTGATGACTTGTCCTTCCTTTCTGAATCCTTGCTTCTCCGTGAGGGTCTTCGTTCATAACGATCATCTCTACTCCTTCTCTCTCTTGGTGGTGATTCTTCTCTTCTACTTCTTCTCTTTGGAGAATCTTATCTTCTTTTCTAGGGTGCCGTACACTCATTGGAATAGTGTCCGGGTCTCCCACAATTGTAGCAATTGCGCTCTCGACTAGAAGATCTTTTGTCATTGTAGGACCTTGACTTAGAGCTTCTTTCTTTGCTTCTACTCTTGTACAATTTGTTGAAGTTCTTCACGATTAAGCTCAATTCTTCATTGAAGGTTTGTTTCTCACTTGATGATGTGGGGGCTTCACATTAGGCTTTGTAAGCACCACTTGACTTGTTGTGAAGTTCCTCCTATCCTTGAGTGACATCTCATGAGAAACAATTCTTCCAATGACTTCCGTTGGCTTGAGATCTTTGTAGTTTGGCATCATTTGGATCAATGTGCACACGGTATCATATTTTCCATCCAATGCTCTTAGGATCTTCTTGATGATGAATCATCGGTCATCTCTTCACTTCCTAAGTCGGCAATCTCATTTGTGATAAGAGCAAGCCTAGAGTACATTTCAGCGACACCTTCACCATCCTTCATTTTGAACTTGTCAAGCTGACTTTGGAGCACATCCAACTTGGATTCCTTGACGGTGTCGGTACCTTCATGCATATCAATCAAAGTATCCCAAATTTCCTTTGCATTATCAAGACGGCTGATTTTGTTGAATTCTTCGGGGCACAAGCCATTGAAGAGGATATCACAAGCTTGAGCGTTGTATTGCAGCATCTTCAACTCTTCTGCGCTAGCTTCACGGTTCGGTTCTCTCCCATCAAAGAATTCACCTTGCAAGCCAATACACACAATAGCCCAAACGGCTGGGCTATGTCCGAGAATATGCATTTTCATCTTATGCTTCCAACTAGCAAAATTAGTTCCATCAAAGTAAGGACCTCTACGGTGATAATTTCCCTCGCTAGACGCCATACTCTCCTAGGTTGTGAAATCAAGGCTATGACCACCAAAAGCTATGGAAATCAAAGCAAATGGAGACCAAAGCTCTGATACCACTTGTAGGACCTTGAAGTATGTCTAGAGGGGGGTGATTAGACTACTTGACCGATTAAAAACTTAACCTTTTCCCAATTTTAGACTTTGGCAGATTTTAGCTATCTTTGCACAAGTCAAGCAATCTTCACACAATTCAAGCAAGCTTGCAAAGAGTATATAGGCAGCGGAAATTAAAGCATGCAACTTGCAAGAATGTAAAGAGAAGGGTTTGGAGGATCCAAACGCAATTGGGGGCACGGATGTTTTTGTCGTGGTTCCGATAGGTGGTGCTATCGTACATCCACGTTGATGGAGACTTCAACCCACGAAGGGTAACGGTTGCGCGAGTCCACGGAGGGCTCCACCCATGAAGGGTCCACGAAGAAGCAACCTTGTCTATCCCACCGTGGCCATCGCCCACGAAGGACTTGCCTCACTAGCGGTAGATCTTCACGAAGTAGGCGATCTCCTTGCCCTTACAAACTCCGTGGTTCAACTCCACAATCTTGTCGGAGGCTCCCAAGTGACACCTAGCCAATCTAGGAGACACCACTCTCCAAGAAGTAACAAATGGTGTGTTGATGATGAACTCCTTGCTCTTGTACTTCAAATGATAGTCTCCCCAACACTCAACTCTCTCTCACAGAATTTGGATTTGGTGGAAATAATATTTGAGTGGAAAGCAACTTGGGAAAGGCTAGAGATCAAGATTCATGTGGTTGGAATGGAATATCTTGGCCTCAACACAAGGGTAGGTGGTTCTCTCACAGAACTGGTAAGTTGGAAGTGTAGGTTTGTTCTGATGGCTCTCTCCACGAATGGAGAGGAGGTGGAGGGGTATATATAGCCTCCACACAAAATCTAACCGTTACACACAATTTACCAAACTCGGTGGGACCGAATCAACAAACTCGGTCGGACCGATTCAGTAAACCTAGTGACCGTTAGGGTTTTCAGTGGGACCGATATGCAACTCGGTAAGACCGATATGGTTAGGGTTAGGGCATAACGTAATATCGGTGAGACCGATTACACAAACTCGGTGAGACCGATTTTGGTAATTAGCTAACCAGAGAGTTGGTCAGGCAAACTCGGTGGGACCGATTACTCAAACTCGGTGGGACCAATTTTGGTAATAAGTTAACCATAGATTTTGCATTGTAATCTCGGTAGTACCGATTACACAGACTCGGTGAGACCGATTTTGGTAATGGAAATACATAGAGAGATTACAGTCCCATCTCGGTGAGACCGAGATCCCTATTGGTGAAACCGATTTGCCTAGGGTTTGTGGCAGTGGCTATGACATTTGAACTCGGTGGCGCCGGATAGAAAGAATCGGTAGGACCGATTTTGACTTTAGGTTTAGGTCATATGTGGATGTGAGAAAGTAGTTGAGGGTTTTGGAGCATATCACTAAGCACATAGAGCAAGAGGCTCATTAAGCAACACCTCATCCCTCCTTGATAGTATTGGCTTTTCCTATAGACTCAATGTGATCTTGGATCACTAAAATGTAAAATGTAGAGCTTTTGAGCTTGAGCCAATCCTTTGTCCTTAATATTTTGAGGGATCCACTTTCATCACCCATGCCATGCCATTCATTGAGCTTTCCTGGAATATTTGTCTTGGAATAGCATTAGCTCAATGAGCTATATGTTGTTATGAATTACCAAAACCACCTAGGGATAGTTGCACTTTCAGCGACCAAGCTCAACGTCGACAAGAAACCCATGTTCTTCAACATTGGTGATCTAGTGTGGCTACACCTTCGCAAGGACCGCTTCCCCAACGAACGCACGTCCAAGCTTATCCCTCGAGCCGATGGACCTTTTCAAGGTGCTAGCACGCTACAACGACAATGCCTACAAGATCGACCAACCACGAGACAAGTACAATGTGAGCGACATCTTCAACGTCAAGCACCTCGCGCCATACCATGGAGATGAAGCTTTCAATCCGAGGTCGGATCTCTCCCAAGGGAGGGGAGATGATGCGGAGCATCCTTCCATCATCCCCATGGACTCTACACCGACACATCAAGCCCCACGCGGACCTATGACAAGAGCTAGAGCACGTGCTTTGGAAACCGAGGTGAATTCCTTCCTACTAGATTTGCATATGGACACGAATGGAACATGTTTACTACCTCACCAAATTGTGCTATGCCTCCTTAGGTATGAAGAGAAACATCACCAAGACGCTTAGGAGCATCACCAAGGAGTGGGAGGACCACCCCGAGGCCATGCAAGCCAAGAAGAAGGTCAACAGCAGCAGCACAGGAAGCTCTAGGCGACCCCATGCGCACGGGCCCCCGAGACCCCGTGCCCACGGGCTACTCAGGGAGTTGGCGCTAGAGCACCCCATGCGCACGGGCCTGTACCGTGCGCACGGGCCTCCCAGGATGGCCGGCTGAGATCGCATCTTCGACTCCTCTTCATCTCCTTCGACCCCTAGGTTATATATTCCGTACCAAGGACCATGTTTAGGGTTAGCAAAGTATTAGATGAGATATTTGTGAGCTTTGCTCCTTTCTACCATCCCTTGTGGAATCAAGACTCCCTAGGGAAGAATCCTTGTGGATTTCAAGGCCTCCTCAAGGAGAAGACTATCTTCAAGCCCCATCTCCTTTGGATTTGGGATGAACTTTGCCATTGTATCTTTCCTTTGATTGTGTTTGTGACTTGTGGATCTTGTGTTGTTACTCTAGTGGATGTGTAATCGGGAATTGTTGGAGTGATTTCCTCTTTGTGTTCTTGTTGTGTTCTTGTTGTTTCTCTCCTTTTCCCCCTCCAAGTGTGAAAAGATCCCTACATCATCCATCTATTTTCTGTTTCGTGTTTCCTTGCCTGAGTAGGTCTTGGAAAAAAAGTCTGGAGACCCCCAGGCAGTTTTTATGCCAAAATTTCGGCGACCAAATATATTTTTCCCTATCCTATTTTTAGGCTTTTCTGAGTCTTTT
This sequence comes from Aegilops bicornis, assembly GCA_021605145.1. Classification (NCBI taxonomy): domain Eukaryota; kingdom Viridiplantae; phylum Streptophyta; class Magnoliopsida; order Poales; family Poaceae; genus Aegilops; species Aegilops bicornis. Next base: position 444,499,614 of record CM038675.1, on the reverse strand, counting down.
TCATCGTCGCTGCCCTGATTTCTGAAAAAAAATAGTCAAAAAAATTTTGTACCCATCCTGTCAGTTTGACCTGGGAAGAGTTCTGAGACACTCGCCATTATAGTGATTTTTCGCAAAAAAAAGAGGAGCGCAAAAAAAAGAGAGCGCAAAAAAAAAACAGAGCGAGAAATTTTTTCCAGAGTGTGCTTTTCCCTTGTTTACGTGCAACGCCGTGATTTTGTTAGTGTTCTAGGCTCGCGTCTCTAGCACGGTCTAGCCTAGGACCACCACAGTACCGTCGTTGAGCGTTTATTCAACTTTGCATCTCTGAATTGATTATTGCTGACCCTTTTTGCTACCATATTATAAGCCTTCCCAGCTCCACATACATCTTCATCGTGCGTTTGACTCTCCCTGGTAATCGATCTATCCAAGCTTTGAGAGTTTTGACTACATCGGTTGCCGATCACCGCCTGTTGTTGGGTAAGAACTGGTAAGAATTTGACATTTGCTTGACGGATTTGTGACACCCGCCACCACCACCACTTGTTAGTAGTCTGTAGGATCATATTCTTGTGTGTTTCTATTGCTGCTAACCATGCCAGGATCACAAGCCGATTTAGACTGACCGGGAGAACTTGATTTAACAAGGAGCTTCATGATAAGTTTCAGCAAATGATGAGTGGACAGGTGCAAGATGTGCTAAACAGATTTGAAGAGGCCACGGAGAAGATAGATGGCATGGAGAAGACGTTTGAAACAAAGCTCGATAACAAGTTTGTTGAATTGCTTTCGCGCTTTCCACCACCACCGCCGGCTGCACCTATCGCACCTCTACAACGACAACAACAATGCCCCCTTCCGAATCAGTTCGGACGAGCGAAGCGTGTTCCTCTTGAGGTTGTTCAAACTTCTGGAGCTGCTGTACTTGGTGTTGATGCTTCTGTAGCTCCTGCTGCTACTACAGAGGTGGAGGACCATTACAAGGATGAGGTTGATCAAAATCAGAATTATGTGCAACCACGAGCACCACCACCACCAGGTCTTCCTCATGCATATCATCGCAACGGTACGGATGCACCACCACATGAGGTACGATATCATGACCATCTTCCTAAACTGAAATTGAATATTCCACCATCTGAGGGTAGATATGTTCCTGATATATATCTTACTTGGGAGTTAGAAACTGAACAACGTTTTACATGTTTACAATATCCCGAGGAGAGACGTGTTCCTACTGCTGTTTGTGCTTTCACAAGTTTTGCATGTGTTTGGTGGTCTGAACATTGTAGATTATATCCTATTCCAGCTACTTGGGCTGCTTTGAAAACTGCTATACGTACTCGTTGGGTTCCACCATATTATCAACGTGAATTACTTCAAAAATTGCAGCGCTTAAGACAAGGAAAAATTATGTAGAAGAATATTATCGTGAATTACAAAGCGGCATGATTAGATGTGGTATTGTTGAGGAGAATGAAGCTATGCTTGCACGCTTTTATGGGTGGATTAAATAGAGAGATTCAGACCATTCTAGAGTATAAGGATTATAATAATATCACTCATTTATTCCATCTTGCTTGTAAAGCTGAACGTGAAGTGCAGGATCGGCTGTGCATTGGTGCGGACTAACTTTTCTCGCAGGTCGACCTTCATCATGGACACCACGTGCATCCTCTACTTCCACCGCACCATCACCTCCATCGGGTGCCACCTCCAACCGTGATACAAAAAAGGTGCACAACCACCACTATCTGCCAAGAGCACACCTGTCGGGCCTGCACAGAGTTCTTCTTATTCCATGGCATCAACAGGGCACAAAAGTGATATTATTTGTCGTCGTTGTAAGGGAAGAGGACATTTTGCGAGAGAATGAAAATCTCAGCGTGTGATGATTGCTACCGAGGATGGTGGGTATGAGTCCGCTAGTGACTATGACGAGGTGACTTTGGCTCTTATTACACATGAAGAACACGGTGGAGATGATTCTGATCATGAGACGCAAAGCATGGCTCCTGAAGATGCTGACAGGTATAAATGTTTAGTTGCTCAATGTGTTTTGAGTGTGCAGGTCAGACAAGCTGAGCAAAATCAGAGGCGTAATTTGTTCCATATAAAGGATTTATGAAGGAACGTTCTGTTCGCGTCATCATAGATGGAGGGAGCTGCAACAACTTGGTTAGCATGGAGATGGTGGAGAAGCTATCTCTCACCACAAGACCACATCCACATCCTTACTACATCCAATGGTTCAACAACAGCGGCAAGGTTAAGGTAACACGCATCGCTCGTGGTGCATTTCAAAGATCTCTACCTATGCTGATTATGTTGATTGTGATGTGGTACCCATGCAAGCATGTTTCCTATTACTTGGTAGACCATGGAAATTTGATAAAAAAATATGTACACCATGGTAGAAATAATCAGTATACTCTTGTTCATAAGGATAGCCATATTACTTTGCTTCCTATGACTCCTGATTCCATTTTGAAAGATGATATTAATAGAGCTAATAAAGCAAAACAAGAGAAAATAAGAGTGAAAATCAGATTGTGGCAAAAGAATTTGAGCAACAAATGGAACCTAATAATAAACCATCTAGTGTTGCTTCCGAAATTAAATTGAAAAGTGCATCTTTACTTGCCATAAAATCTGATATTGATGCGCTAGATTTTAGCAAATCTGTTTGCTATGCTTTTGTGTGCAAAGAGGCATTATTTTCATTGGAGGACGTGCCTTCCTCTTTGCCCTCGCTGTCACTAACATTTTGCAGGAGTTCATTGACGTCTTCCCACAAGACGTGCCACCGGGATTACCACCTATTCGAGGGATTGAGCATCAAATTGACTTAGTTCCCGGTGCATCGCTACACAACCGTGCACCATACCGTACCAATCCAGAGGAGACGAAGGAGATTATGCGTCAAGTACAGGAGCTGATCGACAAAGGTTATATACGCGAATCTCTTAGTCCTTGTGCTGTTCCTATTATACTAGTGCCTAAAAAGGATGGTACCTCGCCTATGTGTGTTGATTGTAGAGGCAATAATAATATTACTATTCGTTATCGTCATCCTATTCCTAAGCTAGATGATATGCTTGATGAATTGAGTGGTTCTACAATATTCTCCAAAGTTGATTTGCGTAGTGGATACCATCAAATTCGTATGAAATTGGGAGACGAATGGAAAACAGCATTTAAAACTAAGTTTGGTTTATATGAGTGGTTAGTCATGCCTTCTGGGTTAACTAATGCACCTAGTACTTTCATGAGACTAATGAACGAAGTTTTACGTGCTTTCATTGGACGATTTGTGGTAGTCTATTTTGATGATATACTGATTTATAGCAAATCTTTGGAGGAACATTTGGAACATTTACGTGTTGTTTTTATTGCTCTATGTGATGCACGTTTGTTTGGTAACCTTGCGAAGTGCACCTTCTGCACCAACCGAGTATCTTTTCTTGGCTATATTGTTACTCCACAGGGAATTGAAGTTGATAAAGCCAAGATTGAAGCTATTGAGAGTTGGTCGCAGCCCAAAACGGTCACACAAGTGAGGAGTTTTCTTGGCCTCGCTGGATTCTATAGGCGTTTTGTTATAGGGTGGAACCCTAAGTGGAGATCTTTCATGAATTGGAGGTGGAATCCCCAAGAACAAGATGAACATAAGAGAAAACTCTCAAATTGACTAGATCCAATCACACATATGCTAGATCCAATCACACAAAGAGAGATACAATGATTCAAAGACAACAAAGGAAAGATACAAGGTACTAGTTCATCCCAATCCTATGAGGAATGAGGTCTTGGGGATCCTATGATGGGGATCTATCCACTAGGGATCTTCTCCATAGGAGGTCTTGATCTCCATGGGGGAGCTCTCTCTCTCTCTCTCTCTCTCTCTCTCTCTCTCTCAAGAGGAGGAGTGGTACAAGGAGCAAAGCTCACATAGATCATGCCATATCCTTTGCTAACCCTAACATATGGTCTATGTACGGAATATATAGGCATGGGGACGAAGTGAAGAGGAGGCCCAAACAGCAATCACAGCCGTCCATCCTGTAGGGACCGTGCGCACGGGGTAAGTTGGGCCCGTGCGCACGGGGGTCCTGTGGGCACGGTACAAGCCCGTGCGCACGGGGTGCTCCGGCGCCAGCTCTCTGAGTAGTCCGTGCGCACGGGGTCTTCGAGGCCCATGGGCACGGGGTCGCCTGGGAGGTGCGGAGTTGATCTTGTTGCACTCCTTCTTCCTCCTTGTGGCCTTGGGGTCCTTCTCCTACTCCTTTGGGGTGTTCCTCACTAGCTTGTGGTCGTCGATCTGCGTATCTAAGGACACATACAACACTTTGGTGAGGTAGCAAGCAATTCCAATGGATATTCATGATATTCTCGAAGAAGAGCGGGTTCACCTTAATTCCGGTAGGTCCACTTGGGGCTTGATGTGCTATGAAGGTGTACATGGAGATGAACGTGGGATGTTCCGCATCATCCCCTCCCCCTTGACAAAGATCCGACCTCGGATCGTAAACCATATCTCCCTGTACACGGTAGGCATGGAAGTACCATAGGTCGATGTCGTGGCATGAGTGGAGGTTCGAAGGTGCATCCAATAAGTGCGAGCGCTCCTCAATGTAAAGGTCCATAGAACCAATCTCCAATGTAGCTCCTCCGTTCGTGAGATGTGTCATGTATGCAACAAGAAGGAAACAACAATGAAAGAATGACCCATCCAATATGCATATGTGAGGATGGCTCAAAGGGAAGGAGGTCACCTTTAGGAGTTTCTCAAGGATGATGGAGTTGCGCATCGTGTATGCTTTCACATAACCAATATGTCTCGTGAAGGTACTGCCTTGTGAATCCTTCAAAATGAAAGAACATGACAAACACTCGAAAAACAAATGAGGTTAGCGGAAGTGCAAAACCTATCATTCGTGTTGTAAGATACCCAACAAGTGTATGCATCATGCTCATCATAAGAAAGGACAAGGGAGCATTTCATAGTATGAAAGCATATGATGCGAGAACAACCAAATACAATAGGCTCAATCAAACAAGCATGCTTCACAAGTAATATGTCCAAGTCTCCAAGATCATTAAGCATAGAGGCAACTATTGGAGGCAAGCGACAATGAACAAGATATATCATGTGAGAGGCATGAACATATATGTCATCAACCCAAGAAAGCGAGTAAGAATGGAACATGGGTGATGCAACCAAGCAAGTAATCATAGTGATCAAGTCAAGCAAGCTAGTAGTGGGAAGATGCAACGTACTAGGAGGAATCATGGCAAGCATGTCATATGTGCAAATGGTGGGCATGAATAATGCACATGACATATCACAAGTATGTAAGCAAAATATGAGCAAAATAGCATCAATAGCCTGAGGCACATGATAAACATGGCAATAGCAACAAGGATCTCCACCAAGCATGCAAATACACATATAAGTAGCATAATTGTGAATCATGGGTAAATGCAAGCAAGGGTCACAATTGCATGGCTCTTGTGTTGTTACTCTAGTGGATGTGTAATCGGGAATTGTTGGAGTGATTTCCTCTTTGTGTTGTTGTTGTGTTCTTGCTGTTTCTCTCCTTTTCCCCCTCCAAGTGTGAAAAGATCCCTCCTAGGGTTCTACCCTACATCATCTTGGTATCATGAGCCACGTTGATTCACATCTTGGAGTCCCTACCTTCCACTTTATAGCTTGATTTCGTTGTTTTTAGTCCTAATCCGAAACCCCCACCAAAAATTGCCCCAAAATTTTTCTTGCAATTTTTTCAACCCAAGAAAGCGAGTAAGAATGGAACATGGGTGATGCAACCAAGCAAGTAATCATAGTGATCAAGTCAAGCAAGCTAGTAGTGGGAAGATGCAACGTACTAGGAGGAATCATGGCAAGCATGTCATATGTGCAAATGGTGGGCATGAATAATGCACATGACATATCACAAGTATGTAAGCAAAATATGAGCAAAATAGCATCAATAGCCTGAGGCACATGATAAACATGGCAATAGCAACAAGGATCTCCACCAAGCATGCAAATACACATATAAGTAGCATAATTGTGAATCATGGGTAAATGCAAGCAAGGGTCACAATTTCATGGCAAAGGCATAGAAGCAAGCATAACATGCAAAGTGAACACGGAAAAATGAGCATAAGGTAACAAGTGATATATAGCCCATAGCCATGTGAGGGCCAAGTAAAAGAGATGCGCGTAGTCCTTGCGCGAAGGGAAAGGTGGGAATGATAATCCACGGGATCCCAAATCATATTTGCTCTCAAGAGCTCGTTTCGTCAACTCTTGGGATTGAGAGGTTGACAAGTATATGTGAGTACCTACACAAAACAAAGGCAAAGGGAAAATTGTGTGTGCATGGTATATGTACACATCATCCATCATGATGCGCACGTGCTTGTGTTGGTTATCACAAAATATCCAATGCTCAAATAAATGAGTTGCATGATATAGAAACATGTCATCCATCATGAGAGGTTTGTTGTTATGTATAGCATAATGGAGACTCAAAGGTGTAATGCATCATGAGAGATATGTAGAGCATTGTTATTCATGGAATGCATATGGTGCAAGCAATTATGGGAATCATGCAAAGTATGGAATGCATCAAAATCTCCTAATATGTATGAGGAAACTATGGGGGTCTCCTCATGAGCATTTGTAGAAACATCACATGGAGAATATTGACAACATCCACAACAAAGCATATTTGGAACAATGTGATCATGGCATGGCATAGTAGATGAATTGCGCAAATCATGTAAAGGAAGCATGACAATATCATCGCATGAAAAACAAAAGCCAATGACCATCATCTCGTCATCTATGCCATAAGTGCAAATGGGATTTATTTTAATGGGGCATGCATAGTTACTATGTTGAGATTGAAATGAGGCAATATGAGAGATCTGACTCGTAGCATATGACAAGTTCAATGGATTGTCAAACATGATGTGACCTAAAGAATTTTCAAATGATATCCTATGAAGCATAGCATCACAACTAGGCAACTCAACATGATCATCATCATATTTATCATAAATGGGTAAGTCATGACATGAAGAATGCGCACTAGCATGAAGCATGGGCATAGGTGTGTCAACATCATGGGAGCAATCGATGTCAAGAGAGTCCACTAGTGGGACAAGTGAAGTACCATCACCTATATTACCTTTGGAGCATCGCTCATGTGTTGTAGGTGAGATGTCGAAGACCAAGTCGTGGTCATCTTTGTCTTGATGGAACCATGTGGGGGTGCATCTTCTTCTTCCACAATGGCCATCGTTGTCGTTGGAGGTATAGACTCGTCGAGGATAGGCATGTCGTCATATAGGAGACCTAGCACCAAAGAAGAAAACACACTAGGAGTAGAGGTTAAGTCATTAGAAATCATAGTGGTCTCACATGCTGTGTCAACTACCTCACTCACTAAGTGTTGTGGCTCACTCACTCCCTCTTGGATGCTCTCACTCGTATGGTTGGTGGAGTCACTCAAATGGCTCTCAACCTCACATAGGATGTGTGGCATGCTCTCATGTGTGGGGCTAGTGGTGGTCACACTCATCCTCTCATAGGAAATGCACTTAATGTCACATATGGTGGAGTCACTCATATCACTCATGGTGGGGTGGCTCTCCTCACATGGGAATTGAGGCATCTCTTCATATGTGGGTGTCGGAGATATGGTGGTGCAAATGTCTCCATGCTCAACTCCTATCACCGCCTTGGTTGAAGGGATAGTCCCATGCTCAACCTTCTTGTCGCCGTCTTGTTGTTGGAGGCCCAAATGATGTGGCACCTCATAGCTCGTCTCCATGACCGAAGGGAATTTCCCATGCTCGGTCATCATCCTTCAGGGGCTCCCGAAGATGGAAGTGCCGCCCTCGCTCGTAGGTGGTCGCCTTGTTGTAGAAGATGTCGATGTAGGCGAACTCACGGGAAGTAGGCGAAGATGCCATATGATGCGGAGAATCCCTCGCTCATCCCCATGGACGTAGCTACATCTCCCTCAACGCCACTTGGACCCATGACAAGAGCTAGAGCAAAAGCTATTGAAGATAAGGTGAACTCGCTCCTCTCCGAACTCCCTCTCTCTGCTCATGGGACTTGGCTACTACCTCATACGGACACTCTGTGTGCGATCAGGTACTTGGAGGAGAGCCACGGGACAGCTACACCCAATGGCCAAGATGGCAAGGACACCGAGCATGAACATCAATAAGAAGAGCTACCTGGGAAGCTACATGCTCCGGACGACCGGCCGGTCCCGGACGTCCGATCCCTGGAGGATGCTACAGCCGAGAGAAGGAAGACAGGCCAGTGCTACAGGCCACGGACGACCGACCCACCTGGACGTCCGACGACTCCCAGGTCCCGGACGACCGACGCCCTCCGGACGTCCGGCAACTGGGCACCCGAATGGAAATTAATGGAAGACCGAAGCCACCGGACGACCGGACGACCCGCACCCGAACCGAATCTATGGACGTCCGACGATCTATGGATGTCCGGACCGTCCCGAAGCTCCGGACGACCGGCGCCCTCCGGACGTCCGACACCTGAGTGACCGCGCCCGCGGGCTGGAGCCCTTGTACCCCTTCACTTTGACTTCCATTTGCACTGCGACTATAAATAGGTCTCTCCCACCTCCTAGCTAGGGTTAGCATTGGTTTAGCTCATATTTTGTGTGAGAGCCTTGCTCATCCACTTGGTTACTTCTCCTCGGAATTCGCGACCTCTTCGGAGAAGATCCCCTAAGCGGATTCAAGACCCCTTCGAGGGAAGACAATCAAGACCTCCTTACGGAGAAGAACGGTTCCCTTTGTATCCTCTACCCTTGTTGATTTTGGATCATGTGTTACCTTTTGCTTTCGGTGATCTAGCGCTCGTGTGATTGATTCCTTGTCGGTTTAGTGATTCTCTCTGCTTTTCCCGTGTTTCCCCTTTGGGTTTTCCGCGCGTTCCTCGTGTTCCCCCGTAGGATCCACTCCAAACGTGAAAGGTCGTCACCATAGGGTTCCGCCCTACATCATCTTGGTATCATGAGCCACGTTAATCACGTTTTGGAGCCCCTACCCCTCTTTTTCTAGCTTGATTTTGTTGTTTTCGTCCTAAATCCGAAAATTCCCCACCAAAAATAGCCCCAATTTTTTTTATTTGTTGGTGAGTTGAGATTTTGTTGGATTGGGTCCATGGATTTGAGTTGCAACGTGTGGATCTATCTTTCCCCACCCTCCCCACCCTTTTCCATCCACCAATCCGCTCGATTTCGACCTCACCATCTTCCTCCACCCCGAAATCGCGCAGTTCTTCCCGTGCCCAAATTTCGCTCAGGCACCGGACGACCGGACCCTGCCGGACGTCCGACGACGGACGACCGTAAAATCCGGACGTCTGTGTAACTCGATTTAAACTGAATCTTGTTCCTTCGGCCAAAGACCGCAACCCCACCTTCCACCACATCTTCCAAACCCACATACACCACCATCATCCCAATACCTCCTATGACGATTTTGACACGTTTTGGTCTTTGAGATTTTGAGTTGTGGCTCCCGTGTCCTATTGCGTTTCGGCTATCTAGGTACGGTTCGACTTCATCATCACCACGGCTCATCTTCGCAAGGGTCTCATCATCGCCGAGGACGGTAACATCGACGACATCTTTGTCATACCTTGCAATTGCATTGATAACCATCATATCCCATCGTTTGCGTAGCTTACCCATCGAGACTAGCCATTGAGTATTGCCGGCAACGTGACCTGTGCACATTAGTGATCATACTCCATAGCATACATACCATACCACCGTGGTGCATATCTTGGGATCCACTTGTGTGTCACAAAGTTGTCATAGCATACACAATTGCTATCTTGGTTCGTGAAGTTTTGCATGAGAAAAGAGCTCAAAAGTGAAAGAGCCACCCAAGCTTTTAAGCAAAGAGGAAAGATAAGCAAAGAGCTTATGAGCAAGAACCATAGCATCATACCTCATTAAGATTGTCATCTGGATCATCTTGGATCATAGCAATCAAATACCATACATATAGCATACATGGGATAGAGATAGTTGCATTTTTGCCTAGTAGGTTGTGCACAAGTTCCGTATCCGCCTATTGTGCAATCGTGCTAGCGTCTCTCTAGTATTGTGCAACAAGAGCATTTTCGTGGATTCCATATTTTGGCTCACTTTTAGTTTGCACAATCACATTTATCTATTTGCGTGTGTGTTTCCGTGTACAATTATTTGCTTGGTCTACTTGTTGCATTTGCAAATTTGTGAACCTTGTCCAACATTATTGAAGCTCACTTACAATTGCATCAAATTTTGTGCCACCATCCTCACCAAGCTCCACCATAAGCTTTTACTTGTGTAGGTGTGAGAACCGACAAGAATCGGTACCAACGGTGCTATTTCATTGTCCGCATTTGAGTGAACTTGATTCATCTTCAACTTCGGTCAAGGTACATTTGGTGCACGTTCTTTTCCTTCTACCACTTACATTTTGCTTGGAATGATGGATAGGCCAAGTTCTTCTACCAATCCACCCCTCATCGAGTCGTCACAAAGAGCCACCTCTTTGGTGCTCAAAGGGCGTTGCCCCAAGAGCTATAAGCAATGAGCGACCGCATCGACAACCTCGCCACCGACTTGCGACTCTCTGAGCAACGTACAAGAGACTACTTCGATAACAAGTTCAATGCTCACAAGCAAGAGAATGATGCAAGAATGGACGAGATCCGCGCCTTGATGAGGAGCCGGCATCCTTCCACTTCTTCATCCTCAAGACGGAGCTGCTCTGATGCGGAGCATCCTTCCATCATCCCCATGGACTCTACACCAACACATCAAGCCCCACGCGGACCTATGACAAGAGCTAGAGCACGTGCTTTGGAAACCAAGGTGAATTCCTTCCTACTAGATTTGCATATGGACACGAATGGAACATGTTTACTACCTCACCAAAATGTGCTATGCCTCCTTAGGTATGAAGAGGAACATCACCAAGACGCTCAGGAGCATCACCAAGGAGTGGGAGGACCACCCCGAGGCCACGCAAGCCAAGAAGAAGGTCAACAGCAGCAGCACGGGAAGCTCCAGGCGACCCCGTACGCACGGGCCCCCGAGACCCCGTGCCCACGGGCTACTCAGGGAGTTGGCGCTGGAGCACCCCGTGCGCACGGGCTTGTACCATGCGCACGGGGCCCCCGTGCGCACGGGCCTCCCAGGATGGCCGGCTGAGATCGCATCTTCAGCTCCTCTTCGTCTCCTTCGACCCCTAGGCGATATATTCTGTACCAAGGACCACGTTTAGGGTTAGCAAAGTATTAGATGAGATATTTGTGAGCTTTGCTCCTTTCTACCTTCCCTTGTGGAATCAAGACCCCCAAGGGAAGAATCCTTGTGGATTTCAAGACCTCCTCAAGGAGCAGGCTATCTTCAAGCCCCCATCTCCTTTGGATTTGGGATAAACTTTGCCATTGTATATTTCCTTTGATTGTGTTTGTGACTTGTGGATCTTGTGTTGTTACTCTAGTGGATGTGTAATCGGGAATTGTTGGAGTGATTTCCTCTTTGTGTTGTTGTTGTGTTCTTGTTGTTTCTCTCCTTTTCCCCCTCCAAGTGTGAAAAGATCCCTCCTAGGGTTCTACCCTACGTCATCTTGGTATCATGAGCCACGTTGATTCACATCTTGGAGTCCCTACCTTCCACTTTATAGCTTGATTTCGTTGTTTTTAGTCCTAATCCGAAACCCCCACCAAAAATTGCCCCAAAATTTTTCTTGCAATTTTTTTGATGTTGTGAGATTTGGTTGTTTTGATCCACGAATTTGGAGTATGGCAAGTGGATCTACCCATCTACCCCCTTCCCCACCCACCAAATCCTTGAATTCGACCTCCCTTTGCAAAATCGCCACGGATCCCGACGTGTTCATCCGCTCCCAGAACACCCCGTGCACACGGGCTGAGGGAGTCCTGGACTAGGGGGTGTCCGGATAGCCGAACTATCATCACGGTCGGACTCCAAGACTATGAAGATACAAGATTGAAGACTTCGTCCCGTGTCCGGATGGGACTTTCCTTGGCGTGGAAGGCAAGCTTGGCGATACGGATATGTAGATCTCCTCCCATTGTAACCGCCACTGTGTAACCCTAACCTATCCGGTGTCTATATAAACCGGAGGGTTTTAGTCCCAGAGGACGTAACAACAATCATACCATAGGCTAGCTTCTAGGGTTTAGCCTCCTTCATCTCATGGTAGATCTACTCTTTTACTACCCATATCATCAATATTAATCAAGCAGGAGTAGGGTATTACCTCCATCGAGAGGGCCCGAACCTGGGTAAAAACATCGTGTCCCTTGTCTCCTGTTACCATCCGCCTAGACGCACAGCTCGGGACCCCTACCCAAGATCCGCCGGTTTTGACACCGACATTGGTGCTTCCATTGAGAGTTCCTCTGTCGCCACCGATAGGCCCGATGGCTCCTTCGATCATCAACAACGACGCAGTCTGTGGTGAGACTTTTCTCCCCGGACAGATCTTCGTATTCGGCGGCTTGGCACTGCGGGCCAATTCACTTGGCCATCTGGAGCAGATCGAAAGCTACGCCCCTGGCCATCAGGTCAGATTTGGAAGCTTGAACTATACGGTCGATATCCGCAGAGACTTGATCTTCGATGGATTCGAGCCACAGCCAAGCGTGCCGCACTGTCTCGATGGGCATGATCTAGCTCTGCAGCCGAACAAAGGCTCAAGGCCGCACCAAAGATCCCTCCGATCCTTAATCCGAGCCGGATTCCCGATCGAGGACGAGTGGTTGGACACCGCCTCGGGGCTACGATCCCACGGGCGATTGAGCCAACTCCATCCATGTCCTTTGCGAAGACCTCGACTCGTGGTGCCGGACTCCTCTCCGGACCAACCCTCCGCGCCCCTACCAATCGAATCCGATTGGGCACCGTCATGGAGTTCATCGGGACATCTTTCAAAGACTCGCCCTTTGGCGACATCCTGAACTCACTAAAGTCTCTCTCTTTATCCGGTGAGCCCTGGCCGGACTACGGATGTGAAGGTTGGGATACGGACGACGAAGAAATTCAACGCCCACCCACCACCCACTTTGTAGCCACTGCCGATGATTTAACCGACATGCTCGACTTGACTCCAAAGACATCGACGGTATGGACGACGATGCCGGAGATTTACCAAGACCCAGCGCCTATGGCACTTCGGAAGGCCACCTCGTCATACGACATATACATGGTGGACATCCCAAAAGATGGGAACGGCGATGGAACAACGGAGGATGACCCCTCCAAGAAGCAACTGAAGCGCCGATGTTAGCGGCGCCGCTCTAAATCTCGGCACAATAAAAACGGTGATTCCAAAGACGGAGATAATAACACCGGACGGTTGAAGACAACCCTCCAGCAGGACTCAGCAGAGGAGGAGGAGAAGCAAGTCCGCACGATCAGGCGGCGTAAAGAGAGGTCGAGGACGATAATTATGCGCCTCCCTCCGAAGATGAGGCAAGCCTCGACGATTTAATTTGTCGTGCCTGAGGATCCCGCCGAGCAGGAGCGTTTCAAACGCAGGCTTATAGCCACGACAAGCAGCCTCAAGAAAAAGCAGCAACAGCTTAGAGCTGACCAAGACCTGCTAGCTGACAGATGGACTAAAGTCCTTGCAGCCGAAGAGTATGAACTCGAACGCCCCTCCAAAAGCTACCCCAAACGTAGGCCGTTGCCTCGATTAGAGGAGGAAGCACCCAAGTCACGAGCGCACGACATAGCAGACCGGCCACCCCGTGGCCGTGACAGAGAAGCCTCTCGGCCCTCCGCTCAAGCCACACCACGACGCCGCTCAAAAAGTACCAAGGCATGGGAAAACGCGCCGAACTTGCGAGATATATTGGAGGATAAGGCAAAACATACAAGATCGATCTATGGATCGCGTGCGCCCAACGACTCGGGATGATTACCGTCGCGCCGGATATAGCAAACCCGGCCGGGCCGAACACAGTAGACAAAGCTCATATGAGCTACGTCGTGATATAGCCCAATACAGAGGCGCCGCACACCCACTATGCTTCACAGATGAAGTAATGGATCATCAAATCCTCGAAGGATTCAAACCCGTAAACATCAAATCATACGATGGTACCACAGATCTTGCGGTCTGGATCGAGGACTATCTCCTCCATATCCACATGGCCCGCGGTGATGATCTACATGCCATCAAATACTTCCCACTCAAGCTTAAAGGACTAGCTCGGCATTGGCTCAACAGCTTGCCAGCAGAATCAATTGGTTGTTGGGAGGACCTGGAAGCCGCATTCCTTGATAACTTCCAGGCACATATGTGCGACCACCAGACGCCGATGACCTTAGCCACATAATTCAGCAGCTGAAGAATCGGCGGAACAATTGGACACGGTTCCTAACAAAGAAAAATCAAATCGTTGGATCGTCCGGATGCAGAGGCCCTTGCAGCCTTCAAACATAACATCCATGACGCAGTGGCTTGCCCGGCACCTAGGACAGGAAAAGCCAAAACCCATGGCAGCCCTCACAACACTCATGACCCGCTTTTGTGCGGGAGAGGACAGCTGGCTAGCTCGAAGCAACAACTTGGCCAAACATCCTGATAGTTCGGATACCAAGGACAGCAATGGCAGGTCGCGTCTCAACAATAACAAGCGCCGCATTAACGGCGATAATATCAAGATACGTTGCCAATGCCGGATTTAGAGGCTCTAAACCCGTAAGCGGAAGAAGCCATTCAAAAGAAATACCTGGGCCCGGCCCAACTTGGACCGAATACTCGATCGCAGCGGATACACGGCACCCCGAAAATCAGCCAATCACACCAACAGGGATTGTTGGGTGTTCAAGCAAGCGAGCAAGTTAAGTGCCGAACTCAATGACAAGGGCTGCATAGCGATGACGAGGAAGAGCCCCTACCGACGAACAATAGAGGACAGAAGGGTTTTCCCACACAAGTGCGGACGGTGAACATGATATACACAACCCGTATACCCAAAAGGGAGCGGAAGCGTGCACTAAGGGACGTATATGCGATGGAGCCAGTCGCCCCGAAGTTCAACCCATGGTCTTCCTGCCCGATCACCTTCGATCGAAGGGACCACCCCACTAGCATCCGTCACGGCGGTTTCGCGCATTGGTTCTTGACCCAATTATTGACGGATTTCACCTCACCAGAGTCCTGATGGATGGCGGTAGCAGCCTGAACTCGCTTTATCAGGATACAAGGCGCAAAATGGGCATAGACCCTCAAGGATTAAACCTACAAAGACGACCTTTAAAGGCGTCATACCGGGTGTATAGGCCAATTGTACGGGCTCGATTACACTCGAAGTGGTCTTCGGATCCCGGATAACTTCCGGCGAAGAGTTAATCTTCGACATAGTCCCGTTCCCGCAGCGGCTATCATGCATCGCTTTCGGACGAACCGCATTTGCAAAGTTCAATGCGGTGCCGCACTACGCATACCTCAAGCTCAAGATGCCAGGCCCTCGAGGAGTAATCATGGTCAACGGAAACACCGAACGCTCTCTTCGAACGGAGGAGCACATGGCGGCCCTCGCGGCGGAGGTGCAAAGAAGCCTCTCACAGCAATTCTCGAGTCCGGCCACTAAGCGTCCGGACACGGTCAAGCGCTACCGAGTAACCTACAAAGAAGACCGGCCGCACGATTCAAGCATCGCGTAGTAATCCGCCTAAACCCCAGCCCTCGCGAAATTGCGAAAGATTACGCTGCATATAACTACGCCCGGAGATACCATGGGCATAAGGGAGGGCACGACCACGGCACGCCCGGATTGCGGCTCAACCGCATCGTGGGCCCCGATTGTGTCATTCTTTTTCTTTTTTCTTTCTTCCTTTTTCTTACTTTCAGGACTCCGCTTCAGAAGTCCCGTCAAGCACTAGAATCGCCGAACTCACGATGCAACAGCCTGTGGAAGCGTAAAGCTACGTCGAGTGTTCATGTGATTTCTATTACGAGCATTATACCTGTTTTACATACCATCCCGCAGCTTACCCCTGGAGGGGGACATGTTAGATAGTCCCATCCCTTGCTTATGCACTATTTGTATCGTTCTGCTTTCATTGCAGTACCTTTTTGAATAAACAATACATAGCTTTTGCTTATTATTGCACTCCTTTCTTATTCTATACATATGTTCATTTTACGACATGTTGGACCCGTACACTTTGGTACGGCCAATACACCAGGGGCTTAAGTACCCCAAAATTATGGTGTGATAAGTCCGAACACTTTCACAAGTGTGGCACCCCGAACTTATAGCATTATATGAATAGGCTCCGAATCATGTCTTGGGTCAATAGTTGGGTTTGTCGGCTCCGTGTTTTGGTACCTTACGTTCCGTTATATCGGCTAAGGTAGCACCGGAGAACCATCGCGATTGTGCCCCAGTTGAGCTGGGTCGAGCACCTCAGTGGAGAAAGCTAAAACTGACCGTCATGATAGGGCGAGAGCCGGTCGCTGTTCGAGAGGTTTTGTCGGGTCCCTAAGGACTTATGCCGCTTAGAGCGAGGAACCGGAATTGTCCGCAAGGCGTGGATAGCGCCTCAACTCGGTCTTCCGAATATTAGGGGCTTCACCAAATTTAAAATTATAGAATTCTATGGCTAAGTGAGAGTGTTCAAGCATTATAAGTCCGGTTTGCCTTGTTCGCTATGCTGAGCGCCTCCCTAGATGGACCCAACAATGGGAACAAGAGTGCTCAAGTTTATCCGAACACCCCAAAGACTCGTGGCATGGGGGCTTAAGCCAATGACTTGCCATCTCTCAAATTTGATAAATGGCCGCATGTAAGGTAATATTTTAAATTAACAAGCGTTGCTTAGCGCATATGAACAAGTTTTCAGCGTACAGGATAACAAATGCGAGTCCATTCAAAAATTACATCTTTGGAGCACTCATCCGCTATTCGGCAGGCACCCATTAGGAGCCCTCATAGTACATTTCGGGCGTGCGATGCTCCTCGCCCTTCGTTGGCCCGTCCGTCACAAGCTTCTCCGCATCCAGCTTGGCCCAGTGCACTTTAGCACGGGCAAGGGCCCGACGGACACCTTCAATGCAGACGGAGCGCTTGATGACTTCAATCCGTGGACAAAGGCCCACCACCAAGACTAGCCCAAAGTAGCTCCTGTGCATGGCTTCCAATGGCCACAACCGAACTATGAGGCCCTTCATGGCCTGTTCGGTGACCTTGTGGAGCTCGACCAGCCGCTTCAGCTGGTCGCTTAGGGGCACCGGATGTCCGCCTCAAGATATTGAGACCAGAACACCTTCTCCGTTGAGCTCCCTCCTTGGCGCGGTAGAATGCGCAAAGATCGCATACACTTCGGGGCAAATCTGCGAATGCTCCTGGAGAGCTCCGAATCCGGGTAAGTAATAGGTAATTCACTTTCACATGCTTGCTTTGCATAACGAATGCCTTACCCGCCGCTATCTTCTTTAATGATTCAATTTCTTGGAGGGCTTTTTGGGCCTCGGCCTTAGCAGCTTTGGCACTCTCAAGAGCCGAGGCAAGCTCGGACTCTCGGGTCTTCGAGTCACGCTCCAAACCCTCGTGTTTTTTCATGAGAGCCTGGAGCTCTTGCCGCACCTCCGCCAGCTGCGCCTCCCCCTTTTCTCGCTCGGTGCGCTCTGCGGCCGCTTTCTTTTCGGCCACGGACACCGCTTCCTTCAGGGTCGCGACGTCGTTCGTAGCCCCTGTAGTACCCAAGCTATTCCTGTTATTTTTTGCAACCAAAACCTTTTCTATAAGGCATTTCTTTAATAAGGTATTACTTACCTTCCTTGTCCTCGAGCTGCTTCTTGGCAAGGCCGAGTTCGTTCTCGGACCGCTCGAGGCTCTGCTTCAATGCATCGACCTCTGCAGTCGGCAGAGGTCAAGAAAGATAGCCTGCATTCCCATATTGACATACTTATGTTAGACTCCTCACAGATATCTTTTTAGATCCTTAGTCCGGCTTTTCTTTCCAAACACCGAACTAAGCATCAGGGGCTTCTGTCTATGCGGTAATATTTTTACATATTCTAAACTTACCACAAAGCCTGTTAGAAGGCTGGTGCGAGCTGTCGGCCCGCTCTTGGCGGATCGAACTATCCGGATCACCGCACTCATAATAAAGGCGGTGCTCCTCCTGATGGAAGCGCTGTTAAGCGCCTAGTAATGCTATCCGGTGCCTCCGGTTGGACGGAGGACACGGCGCCTTACCTTCATGCGAAGGGACCGCTTGCGGACTCGAACCGCTGAAGGTTCCGCATGGAGTCCGGACGAGGGTCGGGCTTAGAGCCCCGGGGTCTTGCCCCCACGCGCTCGAGTCCGGGAGGTTGCCTTGTGGCGCCTCCTGCGCCACCTCCTCTTGACCAAGCCCCCCTTCAGGCACCACCTCGGCGTCGTCCGCAGCGTGAGGCGAGGAGGCGGTCGGAAGCGAAGTACTCTCCATTTCCGACGAGCCCAGGGACCCGCTCGATGAATCGGCGAACTCGCCCTTGGGCGGGCTGCATGATTGTTCGACATTAGAGAACACTCTGCAATAATAAAAAAGCAATGGGTATCCGGACACTTACGATCTCGCCAGGGGCTTGGCCCTTGTTGGCCAATCCTCCTCGTCGCTGTCGACGTTGGTGGAGAAGTACGGAGGAAGGGTTCTTCCCTTCTTGGACCCTCCGGCCTCCCCAGTTGGGGCGGCCTTCCTTTTCCTCTCCTCCCCGCCGGGAGAAGCTTTTTCCTCCTCCTCGCCCTCGGAGAAGATTCGCTTGAACCGACAAAGACTCGGCGCCGGAGCTCCTTCGAGTTCCCGTGGCCTCCTTCTTGGCCTTCTTCTCCGGCACCACATGGGTACCAAAGCCAGCAACCTGGCTAATTCCAAGCGTCCGCTGGTCTTCCGGCAAAGGAGCCGGACGGTTAATCTGTCTCGACGCCTTCACCAGTCTGCCAAAGATTAGGGAGTTTTATATACCACATAGAGTCAATCTATGAAAAAAGAGTCCCGTAAATGGTAAAATAACTTACCTCGTCGGCTTGACGCCGCGAGCTGTATCCGCGATCTTTGTTAGCGGATGCGGGGGCTTCGGCGCCCTTGAACAGCACCTTCCAGGCATCTTCGTACGTAGTGTCGAAGAGCTGGCTCAAGGTTTGGTGTTGTGCTGGATCGAACTCCCACAAATTAAAGGTCCGTTGTTGGCATGGGAGAATCCGGCGGATGAGCATCACCTGGATTACGTCGACAAGCCTGAGATTCTTGTCCACCAGGTTTCGGACGCATGTTTGGAGTCCGGATATTTCGTCCGAATTCCCCCACGTCAGGCCCGTCTCTTTCCATGACGAGAGCCGTGTGGGGAAGCCAGATCTGAATTCGGGGGCCGCCACCCATTCGGGGTCGCGTGGCTCGGTGATGTAGAACCACCCCGATTGCCACCCCTTTATTGTCTCCACAAAGGCGTCCTCGAGCATAGGACTTTGGCCATCTTGCCGACCATGGCACCTCCGCACTCCGCTTGACGGCCGCCCACAACCTTCGGCCTGACATTGAAGGTCTTCAGCCATAGGCCGAAGTGGGGCTGGATGCAGAGGAAGGCCTCGCACACAATGATAAACGCCGAGATGTTGAGGATGAAATTCGGGGTCAGGTCGTGGGTCAGGTCGTGGAAGTCCAGGCTGTAGTAGAACATGAGCCCCCGGACAAATGGGTGAAGTGGAAAACCTAGTCCGCAGAAGAAGTGGGGGAGAAACACCACCCTCTCATGGGGCCTAGGGGTTGGAATAAGCTGCCCCGCATCGGGCAGCCTGTGCGCGATGTCGCCAGACAAATATCCGGCCTCCCGCAGTCTTGTGATGTGCCCCTCCGTGACGGAGGAGGCCATCCACCTGCCTCCCGCTCCTGACATGGTTGGAGAAAGGTTGAGGTGGGATGTGCGGACTTGGGCGCTGAAGCTCGAAAAGGCTGAAATGGATGAGCAAAGGAGGAAGAAGGCGAGGGTGAAAAGGTGGATCCTTATCCCCTTATATGGACGGACGAAGCTATGCGTCCCCCACCAGCCTGGTAAAACTCGCTTATCTCCCAAGCACCGTAATCAATGGCGCGGATGGGTTACCCACGTCTGTATTGATGAGAATCCCGGAATAAGGGGGAACGATCTATGCTTCGATAAGACGTGCCAAGGAAACCGCCTCGCTAAACGCACTAAGGTGGAACGGTAAAAAACGATTCATATAAAGGCCTGGCCGTGGTGTGATGTCACACCGCGGAATATGTCAGCAGATCCGTGCAAAAGTCATTCTCTCTACGGTGGTATGTGGAACTTGTTTTGCAGAGCCGGACACTATCCTGGTGTTCAGAACCTTCTATGGAGTATTCGGAGGAGGAACCCGCCTTGCAATGCCTAAGACAATATGCGCGCCGGACTCGTCGTCGTTGAAGCCTGGTTCAGGGGCTACTGAGGGAGTCCTGGACTAGGGGGTGTCCGGATAGCCGAACTATCATCACGGCCAGACTCCAAGACTATGAAGATACAAGATTGAAGACTTCGTCCCGTGTCCGGATGGGACTTTCCTTGGCGTGGAAGGCAAGCTTGGCGATATGGATATGTAGATCTCCTCCCATTGTAACCGACTCTGTGTAACCCTAACCTATCCGGTGTCTATATAAACCGGAGGGTTTTAGTCCCAGAGGATGTAACAACAATCATACCATAGGCTAGCTTCTAGGGTTTAGCCTCCTTGATCTCGTGGTAGATCTACTCTTGTACTACCCATATCATCAATATTAATCAAGCAGGAGTAGGGTATTGCCTCCATCGAGAGGGCCCGAACCTGGGTAAAAACATCGTGTCCCTTGTCTCCTGTTACCATCCGCCTAGACGCACAGTTCGGGACCCCCTACCCGAGATCCCGTGCACAGGCCCTCGAGACAGGCCCTCGAGACTCTGTGCACACGGGACCCCGTGCACACGGGCCCCACTTACCCCGTGCGCACGGGCTATCCAGGGAGTTTCGGCCTTTTTTCTTTTCGCCTCTTTTTGTCTCCCCACCACCTCTTGTGTTCTTCCGCACCATTCCACGTGTTTGTTTGAGTTTCGGACCATTGTTTCTCTTGTGTCCTAATGTGTTTCGGCTACTTAGGCGCATTTGGACATCATCATCGCCACCAAGCATCAACTCAGACAACACATCGACTTCAACAACTTCACTATTATCGTAAGATCAGACGGTAACTTCGACGACATCTCACCCTTGCTTTTGCATTGATAACCCGAACCATTTCGCGTAGCTTACCCATCGAGACTAGCAAGTTGAGAATTGTCGGGCCACGCTTTTGTGCACCGTAGTGATCGTGTTACCATCTTAGTGCCATAAGTCTCTCCTGTGCATATCTTACTTATTTGTCTCATATCATACTTGACTCAAGCATCGAAAAAAAAGCTTTTAAGCAAAAGAGGAAAAACAAAGAGCTTGTAAGCAATAGCATCGAGTCATTTTGCATATCATCTTCGATATCTCATACGTAGCATAGTTGGGATTGAAGACGGCACATTTCTCTTATAGGTTGGTGCACACGCGTGTCTAGCCCATTTGAGCAATCGAGCTAGTGTCTCTCTAGCATTCGCACAACAAGAGCATTTTCCGTGGTTGCACATTTGAGCTCACTCCTTGGTTGTGCGGATCCCATCTATCTTCCGTGTGTGTATTCCTAGTGATATCATTGGGTTTGATCTATTTGTTTTTACTTGCGTTTTTGTGAATCTTCTCAACCTTTTCGATATCTTGACTAACATTTGCTTGAAATTTTTGCCACCATCCTAACCGAGCTCCTCCATAGACCAGTTACTTGTAGGTGTGAGAAACAATCCCCGGTACCAATTCACCTATTGTAACATCACGTGGGATCGTACTTGTTACATATACAATATGATGGATAGGCCAAGTACCTCTACCAACCCACTCTTCATCGAGCAAGACGACGACATGTCCTCATTCGTCACGAAGAGCCACCTCTTTGGTGCACAACATGCGCTACATCAAGAGCAACAAGCAATGAACGGCCGCATCGACAACCTCGCCACCGACTTGCGACTCTCCGAGCAACGTACACGGGACTACTTCGACAACAAGCTCGACGCGCACAAGCAAGAGAACGATGCAAGAATGGACGAGATCCGCCCTTTGTTGGTCAACCGGCCTCCTTCAACTTCTTCCTACTCAATATGGAGCCACTCAAGTCGACACTCCGATGACACCTTCTCCGGCTCAAGTACACCGTCATCGAACACTCCTCGACGAGCCGCGCGTCAAGACTGTCATGCATCTCGAAACCCGCTACACGTCAACCATTCACAAGAGCAAGTCGATGAGCAAGTTCCTCGTCCTCGTTCAAACCAAGATGCTTTTGCTCAAGCTCAAGAACGACAACGACTACAGCGCCAAGAGGAAGAACGAGCGCGTCTACACCAAGAAGAACAAGACACCGAGGCTCAACATCTTCAACAACAACAACGAGAAGCGCAAGCTCTTGAGGCGCAACGTGCCCTTCAAGAATCAAGTCGAGCCATCGCCAACCGCAATCGCGAACGGCGCAATCAAGAGGAAGCCCTTTGAGAAGAAATCCACGAGCGGAACTACCAACCCCGCGTGCAACGTCAAGTTCCTCAAGCTACTCCACATGCTCGTCAAGCTCCTCCTCAACCTCAACTTCAACAAGAGCAAGTGGATCATCGACTTCCTCCACGCCAAGAGCGGCATCTCGAGGAACGAGCATTGGAGGATCTTCCCCCATGGCAAGAGCAACATCACAACCGCTACTTCGACGAAGAACTTCACTATGGCAAGCTAAAGTTCACCATGCCCAAGTTCAATGGAAGCAATGACCCCGAAGAGTACCTCTCATGGGCATTGAAGGTTGACAAAATCTTCCGGTTGCACAACTATGATGAAGAGAAGAAGATCGCTATGGCATCACTCGAGTTCCAAGACTACGTTCTCATTTGGTGGGAACAAGTGATTGAGCGACGATAGGCGAACCACCAATCACAACTTGGACGGCGATGAAGGATGTCATGAGAGCTTGTTTCGTGCCTACACACTACAATCGTGATCTCTTCAAGAAGTTGCAACTCCTCAAACAAGGCACGAAGACGGTGGAAGAATACTACCAAGAAATGGAGATTGCCATGATTCGAGCCAACGTCAAAGAAGACGACGAGCAAACAATGGCACGCTTCTTGAACGGCCTCAACCATCCAATCAAGCGGATTTCCGACTTCCAACTATACCCAAACCTTCTCGAGCTAGATCATCAAGTGACCAAGGCCGAGCGACAAGTCCAAGATGACTCAAATATGCCAGGTACTCGTCCAAGACCTACGGCTCCTCTTATCAAGCTCCCGCGACTCCGGCAACTCCTACATCAACTAGAGCCTCACCAAGTACCGGCGACAAGACAAGTTACAAGAAAACTTCGACAAGTTCAAGTCGTCCTCCTCCTACTACAAGCAACTTCAAGCCGCGTGGTTCGTCCTCTACTCCAACCGATGAGACCGTCAAGACAAGCTCCTTCAAGTGTTTCACTTGTGGCGGCCGAGGTCACAAGTCCTTCGAATGCACAAACAAGCGCACCATGATCCTTAACGACGACGGCACCTACGACTCCATGAGTGAAGGAGAAATGGAAGCCCTTGAGCAAGTGGCCATGCACCGACAAGTGAACAACGAAGACGAAGATGATCAAGTCTTTTGTGATTAAGATTCAAGTCTCGCTCTCGTTGTCTCCAAGGTCTTGACTCTTCAACATCAACAAGAAGAAGACCAACGATGCCACATCTTCCACACAAAGGCCGGCATCAATGGAAGGTCCGTCAAGGTCATCATCGATGGAGGTAGTTGCGACAACTTAGCAAGTGAAGAACTATGCTCCAAGCTCCAATTGGTCAAGAGGAAGCACCCGCATCCCTACAAGGTTCAATGGCTAAGGGACTCCGGCACTATACGAATCGAGCATACGGTCCAAATCTCCTTGCATATGAGGACACGTTGGAGTGTGATGTGGTCCCAATGACCGTTTGCCACCTCCTTCTTGGTCGACCATGGAAATTCGAGCGTGGTGTCATCCACAATGGGCGTACCAATCACTATAGCTTCAAGATGAAAGGGAAGGAGTATGTGCTACGACCTATGTCTCCTAGTCAAGTGATAGCCGACAAGCAAGCCACCCA
This sequence comes from Aegilops bicornis, assembly GCA_021605145.1. Classification (NCBI taxonomy): domain Eukaryota; kingdom Viridiplantae; phylum Streptophyta; class Magnoliopsida; order Poales; family Poaceae; genus Aegilops; species Aegilops bicornis. The sequence continues at coordinate 444,475,332 of CM038675.1, read as the reverse complement.
TCATGGAGAGAAGAGTGAGAAAGTGATCCACCAAAAAGTGAGTGAGAGCCACAAGCCAAACTTGAGCGCCTCTTCGCCTAGAGAGAAAAACCTCATCCTATTTGCCACATGTCGGAGTAGTGGGCCACGGGTAGGCAAACCCGAGCCCCTGAACCTTTCAAAACATCAGGCATGCGCGCCTCAGACGCCAAGATTAAAAGCCGCCGTAAAAGTCGGCAGCAGAGTCGCGGACTACCCCTCTGGGCCGAGTCCCAGAGGTGGCCTCAAGACGAGCGGACTTTAAGCTGGCGACCTCAGGACAAGCCAACTCCAAGCCGGCGACCTCGGGCGAGGCCGGCTACAGGGATTCGGCCCGCGACCCCAACCATCTCTTGCATGAGCGACTACGAGCGGGATGGGATAAAGCCGCCTCGCGGCCCATCCTTGCCCTGCCCATAAAGGGCAGGTATGGCCACAGAGCACCGTATCGACGGAGATCTCCGTCCGGCGTGGCATCATACACGCTGCCTCGACATCAGCCCGTGGGCAGATTCCCTGCACTCCACGATGGCTCGTCTGCGACGAAGAAGATGGCGGGACCCGCCTGTCGGCGGGAGAACCGAAGACGGCGGGAGCACCCCAAAGACGGACCCGATGGAGTCGGCCTCCGGAGTCGGCCGGCCCCTCCCGCGGGCTCCACGCGCCATTAACCAGACAAGACGGGGAGTGGCAACAGTGATCGCCCGCCCGGCGGCGGCACTGTTGCCATGACCCCATGACCAAGCCCGCGTCATTAGAAGCACGGCTACAGTAATCTGCAGCCGGCAAGACCCGCCCGCGGCGGACAAGGGCTGTCGGCCCCATCTTTGGAGCCGTCGGCCGACGGGCCCACTAGTCGGCGGGCCCTGTAAGTCGGCAGAGAAGACGGCGACTTAGAGACTGACGGCCTGGACCCACACCCAAATGGATTACTGCCAGGCCCGGGGTAGGCCTATATAAACTCCCCGGGGCACCCATGCAAAGGGTTGGAAGCTAGTAGTTTTAGACACACGCATAGAGGGAGAGAAGAGCTAGCCGCGCCCTTCTCCTTCCTCACCCCGAATAACTCAAGGAGCACCTTGTACTCAATTTGCCATAGTGATCATGCGGAGACCTCGCAGAGCAGCAGTAGGGGTGTTATCTCCTCGGAGAGCCCTGAAGCTGGGTAAGATTCGCCGACGTGCATGTCTTCGCCTCATCCCGTTTCCAGGCACCGGCGACGTTCTCCTTGCCCCTTCCATGATAAGCCATCCTTTGGCATATGTCGCACCCAACCCCCGACACCACAAAAAGTGAGATGAGAGAAGTGTGTGAGAACCCATCGAGTGTGATGCATTTTGTCCTTGTGTGCAAGGATGGAGAACCAAAAACTAACACCTCTCACGAGCTACCTTTCGTGTTTCAATCTCTTTTGCAGGAATTCCAAGATGTTTTCCCCGACGAGCTACCTCTGGGTCTACCTCCTCTATGAGGCATTGAGCACCGAATCGACCTCATCCCCGGAGAGCCACTTCCAAACAAAGCTCCATATCGTGTCAACCCCGAAGAAACTAAGGAGATCCAACGGCAAGTACAACAACTCATCGACAATAGTCATGTACGTGAAAGCTTAAGCCCTTGTGCCGTTCCCGTTATACTTGTGCCTAAGCAAAATGGAAGTTTCCGTTTGTGTTCCGATTGTAGTCATATAAATGCTATCACCGTTCGCTATAGGAATCCCATTCCTCGCTTAGATGATATGCTTGATGAGCTTAGTGGAGCCAACTTTTTCACAAAAATTGATCTTAAAAGTGGCTATTATCAAATCCGCATACAAGAGGGTGATGAATGGAAAACTGCTTTCAAAACCAAATTTGGCTTATATGAGTGGTTAGTCATGCCTATGGGTTTATCGGAAGCTCCCGGTACTTTCGTGTGTCTTATGCATTATGTGCTTCACCCTTATATTGGAGTCTTTGTTGTGGTTTACTTCGACGATATTCTTGTGTTTAGCAAAAGCATGAAAGAGCATCTTAATCATGTTAGGGCTGTTTTGCAAACCCTTCGCAAGGAACGTCTTTATGCAAACATGAAAATATGCACGTTTGGTGTTGACCAAGTGGTTTTCTTGGGTTTTGTTGTCTCTTCCAAGGGTGTCCATGTTGATGAAGCTAAAATTGAAGCAATTAAAACTTGGCCCCAACCCACCAATTTGGAACAAGTGCGTAGCTTTCTTGGTCTTGCGGGTTTTTATCGTCGCTTAGAAAGATTTTAGCACTATCGCCGCTCCTTTGCATGATTTGAGTAAGAAGAATACTCCTTTCGCTTGGGGATCTTTGCAATCCACCGCTTTTGATGAGCTCAAGTCTTTGCTTACTCATGCTCCGATTCTTGCTTTGCCCAATTTTGACAAAACTTTTGAGGTTCATTGTGATGCAAGTGGTACCGGAATTGGTGGAGTTTTGATGCAAGAAAAACAAACCATTGCATATTTTAGTGAAAAACTCTCTGGTGCTCAACTTAACTATCCCGTCTATTACAAAGAGTTGTATGCTTTAGTGCATGTGCTACATGTTTGGGAACATTATCTTAGAGCTCATGAGTTTGTCATACATACCGACCACGAAACGCTTAAGTACTTAAAAGGTCAAACTAAGTTGAACAAGCGTCATGCCAAATGGAGTGAATTTATTGAATCTTTCCCTATGTGATCAAGTACATTAAGGGTAAGGAAAATGTAGTTGCGGATGCACTTTCACGCATATGCACGCTTGTCACTAAACTTGAGTTGAATATTATTGGTTTTGAGCACATCAAAGACTTGTATGCTATTGATCCATCTTTTTCTATTCCTTATGCTAAGTGTTTGACGCATACTTCTTGGGAACAATATTAAATCAAGGATGATTATCTTATGAGAGCTAACAAACTATGCATTCTCGAGTCTTCTCTTCGTTTGCTCCTTTTGCAAGAGGCTCATGGAGGCGGACTCATGGGACACTTTGGACGCGACAAGACATTCGCCACGCTCTACAAGAACTACTTTTGGCCCAAGATGTTTCGAGACGTCTCACGCTTCACCAACCGATGCTCTACATGTCGCAAAGCTAAGTCTAAAGCTCAATCTCATGGTCTTTACATGCCTCTTCCTATTCCCTATCAACCTTGGGAAGACATTAGCATGGATTTTGTACTTGGTTTGCCTAGAACTCAAAATGGAAAGGATTCCGTGTTTGTTGTTGTGGATAGATTTTCTAAGATGGCACATTTCATTCCTTGAAACAGGATAGACGATGCGTCACATGTTGCAAATCTCTTTTGTAGGGAAATCTTGCGGCTCCATGGAGTACCAAAGACAATCGTCTCCGATCGTGACGTCAAGTTCTTGAGTTACTTTTGGAAGACCCTATGCACCAAGCTCGGAATCAAGCTCTTGTTCTCATCCGCATACCATCCCCAAACTGACGGCCAAACGGAGGTGACGAACCGGACACTCTCCACTCTACTTCGCGTATTGATCAAGAAGAACATCAAGGATTGGGAGGCATGTCTACCCATCGCCGAGTACGCCTACAACCATGCAAGACATTCGACTACCGGCAAGTCCCCCTTCAAGGTTGTCTACGGCTTATACCCGTTGTCACCATTGGACATTCTACCTCTTCCTCTTCAAGAGCGCATCAACATGGATGTGATTGCTCGGGTAAGCTACATGAGGTAGGGTGGAACCCTAGTGGCCTGATCTTTCACGAAAGGAGCGGATCCCTACGAGGAACGCGATGAACACGAGGGGGAACTCGAGGAAAACGCGAGGGGAACACAGGAGAAATCACTCATCCAACAAGAATAGATCACACATGCGCTAGATCAATGAACACAAAGGTAAGATACAAGATCCAAAGTCAACAACGGACGATACAAACGGTAACCGGTTCTTCTCCGTATAGGAGGTCTTGATGGGGCCACCCAAGAGGGGGTCTTGAATCCACGAGGATCTTCTCTGTAGAGGGGCCGCGGTCACTCTTGAAGAGACGATCCGGTATGGATGAGCTAAAGCTATCCTCACAAATGTGCTACTACTTTGCTAACCCTAAAAGTGGGGAGGAGGAGGTCTATTTATAGTCCAAGGGACGAAGGGGTAAGTGAGGACACGAAACGGGTACACGGGCCTCGGCCCAAAGTCACACACGCAGGCGGTGGCCGGATGATCCGGGAGTTGGTCCGGATGATCCGGGCTTCGGGGGGTCCGGATGAACCGGGACGGCGTCCGGATGATCCGGAAGTGTTGGAGCAGCTGCGGGAGGGCCGGATGTCCGGGTCCTGGTCCGGACGTCCGGATGTGGCCGGATGATCCGGGACTGGGTCCGGATGATCCGGCTTCGAGGGGGCCGATTCTGTTGATTCTGTTGGCTTCGGGTGCTATTAGCCGGATCGTCCGGGCCGAGGTCCGGATCGTCCGGGCTTCTGCTGACTTAGCCCTTTTCCTTCTCCGTCTTCACGTCCATCTTCCTCTTCGGATTCTCCATGCTCCTTGGCGTCTCCATGGCTAACTCCTTGATACCCGAGTATACACAATGTCTCCGTTTGAGGTTGTAGCCATGTGTCATGGTCATCGAAGTGGAATTGTGAGAGGAGAGATGTCACCTAGGTCTCGAGAGCTCTTGCACGTGATCGAGTCATGGGTCCATTAGGCACTTGATGAGACGATGGTAGGTCCATGGGGATGACCTTGGGATGCTCCACATCACTACATCAAGAAGATGCATGAGGATACAAGGCACACCATTGAGCGCCAAGTACAATGACTAGCGACCAAGCTCAACGTTAAAAAGCAACCCATGGTCTTCAACATTGGTGATCTAGTGTGGCTACACCTTCGCAAGGACCGCTTCCCCAACGAACGCAAGTCCAAGCTTCTCCCTCGAGCCGATGGACCTTTCAAGGTGCTAGCACGGTACAACGACAACGCCTACAAGATCGACCTACCACGAGACAAGTAAATGTGAGCGACATCTTCAACGTCAAGGACCTCGCGCCATACCATGAAGATGAAGCTTCCGATCCGAGGTCGGATCTCTCCCAAGGGAGGGGAGATGATGCGGAGCATCCTTCCATCATCTCCATGGACTCTACACCGACACATCAAGCCCCACGCGGACCTATGACAAGAGCTAGAGCACGTGCTTTGGAAACCGAGGTGAATTCCTTCCTACTAGATTTGCATATGGACACGAATGGAACATGTTTACTACCTCACCAAAATATGCTATGCCTCCTTAGGTATGAAGAGGAACATCAGCAAGATGCTCAGGAGCATCACCAAGGAGAGGGAGGACCACCCCGAGGCCACGCAAGCCAAGAAGAAGGTCAACAGTAGCAGCACAGGAAGCTCCAGGCGACCCCGTGTGCACGAGCCCCCGAGACCCCGTGACCACGGGCTACTCATGGAGTTGGCGCTGGAGCACCCCTTGCACACGGGCCCAACTTACCCCGTGCGCACGGGCCTCCCAGGATGGTCGGCTGAGATCGCATCTTTGGCTCCTCTTCATCTCCTTCGACCCCTAGGCTATATATTCCGTACCAAGGACCATGTTTAGGGTTAGCAAAGTATTAGATGAGATATTTGTGAGCTTTGCTCCTTTCTACCTTCCCTTGTGGAATCAAGACCCCCTAGGGAAGAATCCTTGTGGATTTCAAGACCTCCTCAAGGAGGAGACTATCTTCAAGCCCCCATCTTCTTTGGATTTGGGATGAACTTTGCCATTGTATCTTTCCTTTGATTGTGTTTGTGACTTGTGGATCTTGTGTTGTTACTCTAGCGGATGTGTAATCGGGAATTGTTGGAGTGATTTCCTCTTTGTGTTCTTGTTGTGTTCTTGTTGTTTCTCTCCTTTTCCCCCTCCAAGTGTGAAAAGATCCCTCCTAGGGTTCTACCCTACATCATGCTCGAGTCGACACTCTGACGACACCTTCTCCGACTCAAGTACACCGTCATCGAACACTCTTCGACGAGCCGTGTGTCAAGACCGTCATGCATCTCGCAACCCGCTACATGACAAGCATTCACAAGAGCAAGTCGATGAGCAAGACCCTTATCCTCAATCAAACCAAGTCGCTTTTGCGCAAGCTTAAGAACGACAACGACTACGGCGCCAAGAGGAAGAACGAGCGCATCTACACCAAGAGGAACAAGATGCCGAGGCTCAACATCTTCAACAACAACAACAATGAGAAGCGTAAGCTCTTGAGGTGCAACGTGCCCTTAAAGAATCAAGTCGAGCCATCACCAACCGCAATCCCAAACGGCGCAATCAAGAGGAAGCCCTTCAAGAAGAAATCCAAGAGAGGAACTACCAACCGCGTGTGCAACTTCAAGCTCCACAAGTTCCTCCACAAGCTCGTCAAGCTCCACCTCAACCTGAAGTTCAACAAGAGCAAGTTGATCATGGACTTCCTCCACGCCAAGAGCAACATGAAGATGATTGCCATCCACGTCAAGGGCGTCATCATCACCATCGCCAACAACACAATGAAGAACAATGCTATGGAAAGCTAAAATTCACCATGCCCAAGTTCAATGGAAGCAATGACCCCGAAGAGTACCTTTCATGGGCATTGAAGGTCGACAAAATCTTTCGTTTGCACAACTATGAGGAAGAGAAGAAGATCGCTATCGCATCACTTGAGTTCCAAGACTATGTGCTCATATGGTGGGAACAAATCCTTGAGCGGCGACAAGCAAGAGATGAACCTCCAATCACCACTTGGGCTCAAATGAAGGATGTCATGCGAGCACGTTTTGTGCCCACCTACTACAACCGCGACCTCTTCAAGAAACTCAACTCCTCAAGCAAGGAACAAAGAGTGTTGAAGAATACTACAAGGAAATGGAGATAGCCATGATTCGAGCCAATGTAAAGGAAGATGATGAGCAAAAAATGGCACGTTTCTTGAATGAACTCAATCATCCCATCAAGAAGATCGCCGACTTCCAACCCTATGCCAACCTCATTGAGCTCGTGCGTCAAGCTACAAAGGCGGAACGTCAAGTGCAAGATGACTTCAAGTATGCCAAGTACTCGTCCAAGACCTACGGCTTCTCCAACAACCAACCTTCAAAAACTCCTCCAACATCTACATCAACCAAGCCTTCTACAAGCAACAACGACAAGTCAAGTTACAAGAAAACCTCGACAAGTTCAAGTCGTCCCCCTCCTACTACAAGCAACTTCAAGCCGCGTGCTTCATCATCTACTCCGACCGATGAGACCATCAAGACAAGCTCCTTCAAGTGTTTCACTTGCGCGCCGAGGCCACAAGTCCTATGAATGCACAAACAAGAGCACCATGATCCTCAACGACGATGGCACCTATGACTCAATGAGTGATGAGGAGATGGAAGCTCTTGAGAAAGTAGCCATGCACCGGCGAGTGAACGAGGATGAAGATGATCGAGTCTTTTGTGATGAGGATTCGAGCCCCGCTCTAGTCGTCTCCAAGGTCTTGACTCTTCAACATCAACTAGAAGAAGACCAACGATGCCACATCTTCCACGCAAAGGCCTGCATCAATAGAAGGTCCGTCAAGGTCATCATCAATGGAGGTAGTTGCCACAACTTGGCAAGTGAGGAACTATGCTCCAAGCTTCAATTGGCCAAGAGGAAGCACCCGCACCCCTACAAGGTTCAATGACTAAGTGACTCCGGCACTATACGAGTTGAGCATACGGTCCAAGTCTCCTTCAAAATTGGTGCATATGAGGACACTTTGGAGTGTGATGTGGTCCCAATGACCGTTTGCCACCTCCTTCATGGTTGACCATGGCAATTCGACCGTGGTGTCATCAACAACGGGCGTACCAATCAATATAGTTTCAAGTTGAATGGGAAGAATATGTTGATAGAGGCAAAGGTGTCCCGTCTTTCGATGAGATGGTGGCTATCGTTTAGGATGAAGTCGACTTTGACGATCCGACTACTTAACGCAGTGAGGATCGCCGCTACTTAGCAATCGCTAAACCAACTCCAAGAGGTTATTGACCACGCCGAGCACGCATCAACTCCGACCACGGAGGTCTGCTTTCGCAGCAAACGAAGAACAAGCAAGAAACTAAGATTGCAATCTGGATATGCGAATATAAGAGGAAAGCTTTATTGATCAAAGTGGGGTTCTGTGACGCCTTTTTCTAGTCGTTGAACACAAACGAAGTATGCGAAGTTGCAGCTATGGCGAACTTTTAATCTAAACAAAACCCGAAGTCTAAATGACGCCCTAAGGGTTGTATATATGGAGCAAGAGGGGGGAATTTCGTGGCCCTTGGAGGAGGGGTCTGAAACCAACCCTAACTCTTGTTTCCCCACACATACGGACTCTAAAAATAGCCTATACTTAAGTATTTCGAAAATACATGGGCCTGGCCCAATAATAAGGTGACGCAGCACCTAGAATAGCCTCTAGACGAAATTTATGAAGTGGCATCTTGTATATTTCGTCCAAGGCTTCATGCACTCCTTATGGTGGCTTCAAAGTCCTGAAATCATCACTTGTAACTCCGTTCTTGATCCCCTTGCGCATGCCATCTGCTCCATGCGTGTTCTTGCTCCAATGTTCATCCTTCTCCAAGCTAGGCCCCTCATTTGTAAGCAAAACAAATGTATCCAATTTAGGCAGCATCATATTCTCATGAACATTAGAATCATTACCAGGAAACGAAAGTACATGGTAATTTAATTGGCGTGCAAGAGCTCTAGTAATTGGTCCAAAGATATGTAACAAGAGGGGCTGTGGGTGTAACAATGGTATTGATGTCCTCATCATCCTCCCTTTAGAAATTAAGTCGCCCTCGACGGAAGCTCATCTTCCTCACCCAAATAAGGCTTCAAATCTGCAATGTTAAAAGTGGGACTAACCCCAAAATCTGCAGGTAGCTCAAGTTTATATGCATTATCATTTATTTTCTCTAACACCTTAAAAGGACCATCAGCACGTGGCATTAGCTTTGATTGGTGCAAATTAGGAAATCTATCCTTACGCAAATGTAACCAAACAAGATCTCCAGGTGCAAACACAACATGTTTTCTGCCCTTATCTCCGGCAAGTTTATATTTAGCATTCATACGCTCAATGTTTTCCTTAGTTAACTCATGCATTTTTAAAATCATTTCAGCACGTTCTTTAGCATCAAAATTAACCTTCTCCGAAGATGGAAGAGGCAACAAATCAATAGGTGCACGAGGTAGGAAACCATACACAATTTCAAAAGGGCACATCTTAGTAGTAGAATGCAATGAACGATTAGAAGCAAATTCAATATGAGGCAAGCATTCTTCCCACATTTTTTAATTATTCTTCAAAACAGCCTAACCATAGTAGACAATGTTCTATTGACTACTTCAGTTTGTCCATCAGTTTGGGGGTGACAAGTAGTACTAAAAAGCAGTTTAGTCCCCAACTTAGCCCATAAACATCTCCAAAAGTGGCTAAGGAATTTAGTATCACGATCTGAAACAATAGTATTTGGCACACCATGCAAGCGAATAATTTCCCGAAAGAACAAATCAGCAACATTAACAGCATCATCACTTTTATGACATGGTATAAAGTGTGCCATTTTTGAAAATCTATCCACGACAAAAAATATGTTATCCCTCCCCTTCTTTGTTCGAGGTAACCCTAAAACAAAGTCCATAGATATATCCTAACAAGGAACACTAGTTACAGGCAAAGGCATATATAAACCATGAGGATTGAGTCCTGACATAGCTTTTTGACATGTAGTGCAGTTAGCAACAAAACGCTCAACATCCCGTCTCATCTTTGGCCAAAAGAAATGTGTAGCAAGTATATCCTCCGTCTTCTTCACGCCAAAGTGTCCCATTAGTCCTCCTCCATGTGCCTCCTACAACAACAAAAGACAAACGAAGCTAGCTGGAATGCATAGCTTGTTAGCATGAAACACAAATCCGGCGCTAACGTCGAACTTGTTCCATGTTCTACCTTTACAATTCTGCTATACATCTTTAAATTCAGCATCATGCACATATTGATCTTTGATGGTCTCCAAACCAAATATTTTGAAGTCAAGTTGTGAAAGCATAGTATAGCGACGAGATAAAGCATCAGCAATAACATTTTCTTTACCCTTCTTGTGTTTAATGACATAAGGGAAAGTCTCAATGAATTCCACCCATTTAGCATGTCTACGATTCAGTTTAGCTTGACTTTTAATATGTTCCAAAGATTCATGATCAGAATGTATAACAAATTCTTTGGGCCATAAATAATGTTGCCATGTCTCTAAAGTCCGAACAAGAGCATATAATTCTTGATCATAAGTAGAATAGTTCAGACTAGGTCCACTCAATTTTTCAGAAAAGTATGCAACAGGTTTGCCATCTTGTAATAACACACCTCCTAATCCAATTCCACTCGCATCACATTCAAGCTCAAAAGTCTTATTAAAATCAGGAAGTTTGAGTAAAGGAGCATGTGTCAACTTATCTTTCAATACCGTGAAGGCTTCTTCCTGTGTGGTACCCCAAACAAAAGGCACATCCTTCTTTGTAAGCTCGTTGAGAGGTGCAGCAATGGTGCCGAAATCTCTCACAAAACGCCTATAGAAACCACCGAGGCCAAGGAAAGTGCTCACTTGTGTGACCGTTTTGGGCTGCGGCCAACTCTCAATAGCTTCAATCTTGGCTTTACCAACTTCAATTCCCTGTGGAGTAACAACATAGCCAAGAAAAGATACTCGGTCGGTGCAAAAGGTGCACTTCCCAAGGTTACCAAACAAACGTGCATCACGTAGAGCAATAAAAACAGCACATAAATGTTCCAAATGTTCTTCCAAAGATTTGCTATAAATCAAGATATCATCAAAATAGACTACCACAAATCGTCCAATGAAAGCACGTAAAACTTCGTTCATTAGTCTCATGAAAGTACTAGGTGCATTAGTTAACCCAAAAGGCATGACTAACCACTCATATAAACCAAACTTAGTTTTAAATGTTGTTTTCCGTTCATCTCCTAATTTCATACGAATTTGATGGTATCCACTACGCAAATCAACTTTGGAGAATATTGTAGCCACTCAATTCATCAAGCATATCATCTAGCCTAGGAATAGGATGACGATAACGAATAGTAATATTATTAATGCCTCTACAATCAACGCACATACGTGGCGTACCATCCTTTTTAGGCACTAGTATAATAGGAACAGCACAAGGACTAAGAGATTCGCGTATATAACCTTTGTCGAGCAACTCCTGTACTTGACGCATAATCTCCTTCGTCTCCTCTGGATTGGTACGGTATGGTGCACGATTGGGTAGCGATGCATTGGAATTAACTCAATTTGATGCTCAATCCCTCGAATAGGTGGTAATCCCGGTGGCATGTCTTGTGGGAAGATGTCAGCGAACTCTTGCAAAATATTAGTGACAGCAAGGGGCAAAGAGGAAGGCATGTCCTCGAATTAAAATAATGCCTCTTTGCACACAAAAGCATAGCAAACAGATTTGCTAAAATCTAGCTCATCAATATCATATTTGGTGGCAAGTAAACATGCACTTTTCAATTTAATTTCAGAAGCAACACTAGATTGTTTATTATTAGGCTTCATTTGTTGCTCAAATTCTTTTGCCACAATCTGATTTTCACTCTTATTTTTCTCTTGTTTTGCTTTATTAGCTATATTAATATCATCTTTCAAAATGGAATCAGGAGTCATAGGAAGCAAAGTAATATATTTATCCTTATGAACAAGAGTATACTGATTGTTTCTACCATGGTGTACAAATTTTTTATCAAATTTCCATGGTCTACCAAGTAATAAGGAACATGCTTGCATAGGTACCACATCATAATCAACATAATCAGCATATGTAGAGATACTAAAATGCACTTAACAAAGACGTGTTACCTTAACCTTGCCACTGTTGTTGAACCATTGGATGTAGTAAGGATGTGGATGTGGTCTTGTGGAGAGAGATAGCCTGTCCACCATCACCATGAAACCAAGTTGTTGCAGCTCCCTCCATCTCTGATGACGCGAATAGAACGTTCCTTCACAACTCCCTTTGTATGGAACAAATTATGCCTCTGATTTTGCTCAACTTGTGTAACCTGCACACTCAAAACATGTTGAGCAACTAAACATTCATACATGTCAAAGATCTTCAAGAGCCATGTATTGCGTCTCATGATCGTAATCATCTCCACCGTATTCTTCATGTGTCATAAGAGCCAAAGTCTCCTCATCATAGTCACTAGCGGACTCATACCCACCATCCTCAAGAGCAATCATCACACGCTGAGATTTGCATTCTCTCAAGAAAATGTCCTTCTTCCCTTACAACGATTTACAAATAATATCACTTGTGTGCCCTGTTGACGCCATTGAAGAAGAAGAGCTCAGGCAGGCCCGGCAGTGTGTGCTCTTTGCTGACATCGTGGTTGTGCCTGCTTTCTTGTATCACGGTTGGAGGTGGCACCTGAAGGAGGTGATGGTGCAGTGGAAGTAGATGATGCACGTGGTGTCCATGATGAAGGTCGACCTGCAGAAAAGTTAGTCCGCACCAATGCATGTCGATCCTGCACTTCATGTTCAGCTTTACAAGCAAGATGGAATAAACGAGTGATATTATTATAATCCTTATACTCTAGAATGGTCTGAATCTCTCTATTTAATCCACCCATAAAACATGCAAGCATAGCTTCATTCTCCTCAACAATATCACATATAATCAAGCCAGTTTGTAATTCCTGATAATTCTTCTACAGAATTTTTCCTTGTCTTAAGCGCTGCAATTTTTGAACTAATTCACGTTGATAATATGGTGGAACCCAACGAGTACGCTTAGCAGTTTTCAAAGCAGCCCAAGTAGTTGGAATAGGATATAATCTACAATGTTCAGACCACCAAACACATGCAAAGCTAGTGAAAGCACAAACAATGGCGGGAACACGCCTCTCCTCGTGATATTGTAAACATGTAAATCGTTGTTCAGTTTCTAACTCCCAAGTAAGATATATATCAGGAACATATCTACCCTCAAATGGTGGAATATTCAATTTCAGTTTAGGGCGATGTTCATGATCTCGTATCTGGGGGGAGCCCTAACATTGCCATTATTTGCATGGGGACGACATGGTGGTTGTGGTGCTGGTGGTCGCACGTAGTTCTGATTTTGATCAACTTCATCCTCATAATCTCACATAATCATCCTCCTCCGCATCAAGAGCGTGAGCCATGTATATCAACAAAGAAGACCAACAGTTTGGCCAAGCGCAAGAGGGACACGGCTCGCTCGGCGGAGGGCTGTTTCGCGACGTGGAGGTAGTCGTTGTTGTTGTTGTTGTAGAGGTGCGTTAGGTGCAGCCGGTGGTGGTGGTGGAAGACGCGTGAGCAATTCATTAAACTTGTTATCGAGCTTTGCTTCGAACGTCTTCTCCATGCCATCTATCTTCTCCATGGCCTCTTCAAATCTGTTGAGCACATCTTGCACCTGTCCACTCATCATTTGCTGAAATTTATCATGCAACTCCTTATTCGTCATGTTCTCCCGGTCGGTCCTCACGGCTTGTGATCCCGGCATGGTTAGCAGCAATAGAAACACACAAGAATATGATCCTAGAGACTACTAACAAGAGGTGGTGGTGGGTGTCACAAATCCACAAGCAAATCTCAAATTCTTACCAGTTCTTACCCAAAGAAAGCGATGATCGGCAACCGTTGTAGTCAAAACTCTCAAAGCTTGGATAGAGCGATTACTGTGGAGAGTCAAACGCACGACGTAGATGTATGTGGAGCTGGGAAGGCTTATAATATGGTAGCAAAAAGGGTCAGCAATAATCAATTCAGAGCTGCAAAGTTGAACAAACGCTCAACGACGGTACTATGCTGGTCCTAGGCTAGACCGTGCTAGAGACGCGAGCCTAGAACACTAACAAAATCACGGCGCTACAAGTAAACAAGGGAAAAGCACACTCTGGAATTTTTATTTTCGCTCTGATTTTTTTGCGCTGTTTTTTTTCGCTCTTTTTTTTTGCGAAAAATCACTATAATGGCGAGTGTCCCAAAACTCTTCCCAGGTCAAACTGACAGGATGGGCACGAATTTTTTTTTACTTTTTTCGGAAATCAGGGCAGCGACGAAGAAAAAGTGCGACAAAAAATCACTATGATGGCACGTGGCTCAAAAGACTCAGAAAAGCCTGAAAACAGGATAGGGAAAAAAATTCGGCTGCCGAAATTTTGGCCTAAAAACTGCCCGAGGGTCTCCAGACTTTTTTTTCCGAGACCTACTCAGGCAAGGAAACACGAATTGGAAATTAAACGGATCTCGAAAATGAACCTAATATGAAATTAACTCGGATTGGTGGTGGATATATGGTGGGACGATATGGCAGCGGTGCTGGTATATGAATACGGATTGGTGGTGGTATATTGATATGGATTGGTGGTGGTATATGGATACGGATTGGTGGTGGTATATGGATATGGATCGGCGGCGAATAAACAACGGTTGTAGATGGCAGTGGCGATGATGATGAAAGCGGCAAGCGTGACAACTTATGACCGTAACTCAAACTCTAAAAGACTAGACTCTAAGACCAAAGAACTAGACACGACGATGCAACCGCAAATTCAACAAAGCAAAATACTGAAAAGACTATGCAAAGGCCTGCATCGGTTCGGATATGATGAACTAACCCTATTTTTTTGTGGCTTTTTCGTGGACTGTAGGTATGAAGGACAAACTCGATCTAAACTACGAAAAACTAGAAAATCTCACCGAGCTACCTGGAAATCTGATACCACTTGATAGAGGCAAAGGTGTCCCGTCTTTCGATGAGATGGTGGCTATCGTTTAGGATGAAGTTGACTTTGACGATCCGACTACGAACGTGCGAGGACGTCGCGCCTTAGCAATCGCTAAACCAACTCCGAGAGGTTATTCACCACGCCGGAGCACGATCAACCTGACCACGAAGGTCTGTTTCCTTAGGCAAACAAAGAACAAGAAGATTGCAATCTGGACATGCGAATATAAGAGGAAAGCTTTATTGATCAAGGTGGGGTTCTGTGACGCCTTTGTCTGGTCGTTGAACACAAATGAAGTACGCGAAGTTGCAGCTATGGCGAACTTTTAATCTAAACAAAACACAAAGTCCAAACGACGCCCTAAGGGCTGTATATATGGAGCAAGAGGGGGGAATTTCGTGGCCCTTGGAGGAGGGGTCCGAAACCAACCCTAACTCTTGTTTCCCCACACATACGGACTCTAAAAACAGCCTATACTTAAGTATTTCGAAAATACATGGGCCTGGCCCAATAATAAGGTGACGCAGCACCTAGAATAGCCTCGGAACACTGAAACTGGGTTGGGCGGTAGTACCGCTTGGGGGGCGGTAGTACCGCTTGTTGCGCTCAAGCGGTAGTACCGCTAGGGGGGCGGTAGTACCGCTGGTGTCGGGATTTTTCGCAGATCGAAATGGGGCGCGATTTTGGGGCGGAAAAGGATGATTTCGGGAGCAAAATTGGATGGATTTTATAAATGGAAAGAGGTGAAACTTGGGGAGATGCTAGATCCACTCGAAACCAAGCAAATCCGCGGATCAAAATCAACAAAACATCATCAAAACTAACAAATCACAAAAAAATTGGGGCTATTTGTGGTGGGGATTTCTGGATTTAGGACGAAAACAACAAAATCAAGGTAGAAAACACGGGGTAGGGGCTCCAAAAACGTGATCAACGTGGCTCATGATACCAAGATGATGTAGGGCGGAACCGTCGGGGTTAATCTTTCACGTTTGGAGTGGATCCTACGGGGGAGAACACGTGGAACGCGCAGAAAACACAAGGCAAACATGAGGAGAAATGAGAGAATCACTCAACCGACAAGTATCGATCACACAAGGGCTAGATCACCGAACACAAAAGGGTAGCACAAGATTCAAAATCAACAAAGGAAAGATACACGAGTAGCCGTTCTTCTCCGTGAAGAGGTCTTGATTGTCTTCCCTTGAAGGGGTCTTGAATCCGCTTGGGGGATCTTCTCAGAAGAGGTCCTGAGCTCCGAGGAGCAGTAACCAAGTGGATGAGCAAGGGTCTCACACAAAATATGAGCTAAACCAATGCTAACCCAAGAAAGGATGATGGGAAGGTCTATTTATAGTCTAAGCCTTCAAAGGGGTAAAAGAGGGGCGAAAAGGGTACATGGGCCTCGGCCCGGATACGCTGCACACAGTGCGGTAGTACCGCCAGGTAGCTTAAGCGGTAGTACCGCTGTGATGGGCGGTAGTACCGCTCTGGAGCCGTTCGATCACTTGAGTTTGTCGGGTTTGGCGGTAGGGCGGCGGATGTAGAGCGGTAGTACTGCTTGTCGTACTAAGCGGTAGTACCGCTTGTCGGGGTGGTAGTACCGCCCGTTCCAGGCAGGGAAACTTCTCCGCTTGCTCTCGACGTCCATCTTGTACTGTAGCTTCTTCTAGGTTGGTTCCTTGGTACCTAATCACACAAACCATCTCCGCTTGAGGTAGTAGCCATGTCTCAAGTGTAGGAAGAGGGATTTCGAAGAGGAGCGAGTTCACCTTATCTTCAATAGCCTTAGCTCAAGCTCGAGTCATGGGTCCAAGTGGTGTTGAGGAAGATGTAGATGCGTTCATGGGGATGAGCGAGGGATGCTCCGCATCATCTCCCCCCCCCCCTTGGGAGAGATCCGACCTCGGATCAAAAGCTTCATCTCCATGATATGGCGCAAGGTCCTTGACGTTGAAGGTGTCGCTCACATTGTACTTATCTCGTGGTAGGTCGATCTTGTAGGCGTTGTCGTTGTAGCGTGCTAGCACCTTGAAAGGTCGATCGGCTCGAGGGAGAAGCTTGGACTTGCGTTCGTTGGGGAAGCAGTCCTTGTGAAGGTGTAGCCACATTAGATCACCAATGTCGAAGACCATGGGTTGCTTGTTGACGTTGAGCTTGATCGCTAGTCGTTGTACTTGGCGCTTGATGGTGTGCCTTGTATCTTCGTGCAACTTCTTGATGTAGTTCGCCCATGCACTCGCATCCATGTTGGTGCGCTCTTGTAGAGGAAGAGGTAGAATGTCCAATGGGGACAACGGGCTGAAGCCGTAGATGACCTCAAAGGGGGACTTGCCGGTAGTCGAATGTCTTGCCCGGTTGTAGGCGTACTCGGCGATGGGTAGACATGCTTCCCACTCCTTGACATTCTTCTTGATCAACACACAAAGTAGAGTGGAGAGTGTTCGGTTTGTCACCTCCGTTTGGCCATCGGTTTGAGGATGGTATGCGGATGAGAACAAGAGCTTGATTCCGAGCTTGGCGCATAGGGTCTTCCAAAAGTAAATCAAGAACTTGACGTCACGATCGGAGACGATTGTCTTTGGTACTCCATGGAGTCGCAAGATTTCCCTACAAAAGAGATTTGCAATGTGTGAAGCATCGTCTATCTTGTTGCAAGGAATGAAATGTGCCATCTTAGAAAATCTATCCACAACAACAAACACGGAATCCTTTCCATTTTGAGTTCTAGGTAAACCAAGTACAAAATTCATGCTAATGACTTCCCAAGGTTGATAAGGAATAGGAAGAGGCGTGTAAAGACCATGGGATTGAGCTTTAGACTTTGCTTTGCGACATGTAGAGCATCGGTTGGTGAAGCGTGAGACGTTGCGGAACATCTTGGGCCAAAAGTAGTTCTTCGAGAGCGTGGCGAATGTCTTGTCGCGTCCAAAGTGTCCCATGAGTCCGCCTCCATGAGCCTCTTGCAAAAGGAGCAAACGAAGAGAAGACTCGGGAATGCATAGTTTGTTAGCTCTCATAAGATAACCATCCTTGATGTAATAGTGTTCCCAATATGTATGCATCAAACATTTAGCATAAGGAGTCGCAAAAGCTGAATCATTAGCATACAAGTCTTTTACGTGCTCAAAGCCAATAACATTAAACTCAAGTTTAGTGACAAGCATGCATATGCGTGAAAGTGCATCCGCAACTACATTTTCCTTACCCTTAATGTACTTGATGACATAGGGGAAAGATTCAATAAATTCACTCCATTTGGCATGATGCTTGTTCAACTTAGTTTGGCCTTTTAAGTACTTAAGCATTTCATGGTCGGTATGGATGACAAACTCATGAGGTCTAAGATAATGTTCCCAAACATTTAGCACACGCACTAACATACAATTCTTTGTCATAGATGGATAGTTAAGTTGAGCACTGGAGAGCTTTTCACTAATGTAAGCAATGGCTCGTTTTTCTTGCATCAAAACTCCGCCAATTCCGGTACCACTTGCATCACAATGAACCTCAAAAGTTTTGTCAAAATTGGGCAAAGCAAGAATCGGAGCATGAGTAAGCAAAGACTTGAGCTCCCAAAAGCGGTGGATTGCAAAGATCCCCAAACAAAAGGAGAATTCTTCTTACTCAAGGCATGCAAAGGAGCGGCAATAGTGCTAAAATCTTTCACAAAGCGACGATAAAAACCTACAAGACCAAGAAAGCTACGCACTTGTTGCAAATAGGTGGGTTGGGGCCAAGTTTTAATTGCTTAAATTTTAGATTCATCAACATGGACACCCTTGGAAGAGACAACAAAACTCAAGAAAACCACTTTGTCAACACCAAACGTGCATTTTTTCAAGTTTGCATAAAGACGTTCCTTGTGGAGGGTTTGCAAAACAGCCCTAACATGATTAAGATGCTCTTTCATGGTTTTGCTAAACACAAGATTATCGTCGAAGTAAACCACAACAAAGACTCCAATATAAGGGCGAAGCACATAGTGCATAAGACGCACGAAAGTACCGGGAGCTTCCGATAAACCCATAGGCATGACTAACCACTCATATAAGCCAAATTTGGTTTTGAAAGCAGTTTTCCATTCATCACCTTCTTGTATGCGGATTTGATAATAGCCACTTTTAAGATCAATTTTTGAGAAAAAGTTGGCTCCACTAAGTTCATCAAGCATATCATCTAAGCGATGAATGGGATGTCTATAGCAAACGGTAATAGCATTTATAGGTCTACAATCGGAACACAAGCGGAAACTTCCATCGGGATTAGGCACAAGTATAACGGGAACGGCACAAGGACTTAAGCTTTCACGTACATGACCGTTGTCGATGAGTTGTTGTACTTGCCGTTGGATCTCCTTTGTTTCTTCGGGTTGTACGGTATGGAGCTTTGTTTGGAAGTGGCGCTCCGGGGATGAGGTCGATTCGATGCTCAATGCCTCGTAGAGGAGGTAGACCCGGAGGTAGCTCATCGGGGAAAACATCTTGGAATTCCTGCAAAAGAGATTGAAACACTAAAGGTAGCTCGTGAGAGGTGTTAGTTTTTGGATCTCCATCCTTGCACACAAGGACAAAGTGCATCACACTCGGTGGGTTCTCACACATTTCTCTCATCTCACTTTTTGTGGCAAATAGTATGAGGTTTTTCTCCTAGGTGAAGAGGCGCTCAAGTTTGGCTGGTGGCTCTCACTCACTTTGTGGTGGATCACTTTCTCACTCTTCTCTCCATGATGGGTGGCTTTCTTGTCGGCTATCACTTGACAAGGAGACATCGGTCGTAGCACATACTCCTTCCCTTTCATCTTCAGGCTATAGTGATTGGTACGCCCATTGTGGATGACACCACGGTCGAATTGCCATGGTCGACCAAGAAGGAGGTGGCAAACGGTCATTGGGACCACATCACACTCCAAAGTGTCCTCATATGCACCAATTTTGAAGGAGACTTGGACCGTATGCTCAATACGGATCTCGCCGAGTCACTTAGCCATTGAACCTTGTAGGGGTGCGGGTGCTTCCTCTTGACCAATTGAAACTTGGAGCATAGTTCTTCACTTGCGAGGTTGTGGCAACTACCTCCATCGATGATGACCTTGACGGACCTTCCATCGATGCCGGCCTTTGTGTGGAAGATGTGGCATCGTTGGTCTTCTTCTTGTTGATGTTGAAGAGTCAAGACCTTGGAGACAACAAGAGCGGGACTTGAATCTTCATCACCAAAGACTTGGTCATCTTCGTCTTCATTGTTCACTTGTCGGTGCATGGCCACTTGCTCAAGGGCTTCCATTTCTCCTTCACTCATGGAGTCGTAGGTGTCGTCGTCGTTGAAGATCATGGTGCACTTGTTTGTGCACTCAAAGGACTTGTGGCCTCGGCCGCCGCAAGTGAAACACTTGAAGGAGCTTGTCTTGACGGTCTCATCGGTCGGAGTAGAGGACGAAGAACGTGGCTTGAAGTTGCTTGAAGTAGGAGGAGGACGACTTGAAATTGTCGAGGTATTCTTGCAACTTGACTTGTCGCCGGTACTTGGTGAGGCTATAGTTGATGTAGGAGTTGCCGGAGTCGCGGAAACTTGATAAGAGGAGCCGTAGGTCTTGGACGAGTACTTGGCATATTTGAAGTCCTCTTGGACTTGTCGCTCGGCCTTGGTCGCTTGATGAACTAGCTCGAGGAGGTTTGAGTATGGTTGGAAGTCGGCAATCCGCTTGATTGGATGGTTGAGGCCGTTCAAGAAGCGTGCCATTGTTTGCTCGTCGTCTTCTTTCGCATTGGCTCGAATCATGGCAATCTCCATTTCTTGGTAGTATTCTTCCACCGTCTCCGTGCCTTGTTTGAGAAGTTGCAACTTCTTGAAGAGATCACGATTGTAGTGTGTAGGCACGAAACGAGCTCTCATGACATCCTTCATCACCGTCCAAGTTGTGATTGGTGGTTCTCCTCTTGTACGTCGTCGCTCAATCACTTGTTCCCACCAAATGAGAACGTAGTCTTGGAACTCGAGTGATGCCATAGCAATCTTCTTCTCTTCATCGTAGTTGTGCAACCGGAAGATTTTGTCAACCTTCAATGCCCATGAGAGGTACTCTTCGGGGTCATTGCTTCCATTGAACTTGGACATGGTGAATTTTAGCTTTCCATAGTGTTGCTATTCATTGTGTTGTTGGCGATATGACGTGGAGGGTAATCATCTTCATGTTGCTCTTGGCGTGGAGGAATACCATGATCAACTTGCTCTTGTTGAACTTGAGGTTGAGATGGAGATTGACGAGCGTGTGGAGGAGCTTGAGGAACTTGACGTTGCACATGGGGTTGGTAGTTCCTCTCTTGGATTTCTTCTCGAAGGGCTTCCTCTTGTTTGGCGCCTGTCATGGTTGCGGTTGGCGATAAATCGACTTGATTCTTGAAGGGCACATTGCGCCTCAAGAGCTTGCGCTTCTCGTTGTTGTTGAAGACGTTGCGCCTCGGCGTCTTGTTCTTCTTGGTGTAGGCGCGCTCGTTCTTCCTCTTGGCGCCGTAGTCGTTGTCGTTCTTGAGCTTGGGCAAAAGCAGCTTGGTTTGATTGAGGATGAGGGACTTGCTCATCGACTTGCTCTTGTGAATGCTTGTCATGTAGCGGGTTGCGAGATGCATGACGGTCTTGACGCGCGGCTCGTCGAAGAGTGTTCGATGACGGTGTACTTGAGTCGTAGAAGGTGTCGTCGGAGTGTCGACTCGTGCGGCTCCGTCTTGAGGATGAAGAAGTGGAATGATGCCGGTTCCTCATCAAGGAGCGGATCTCATCCATTCTTGCATCATTCTCTTGCTTGTGAGCGTTGAACTTGTTATCGAAGTAGTCTCTTGTACGTTGCTCGGAGAGGCGCAAGTCGGTGGCGAGGTTGTCGATGCGGTCGCTCATTGCTTGTTGCTCTTGGTGCAACGTCACAGTGCACCAAAGAGGTGGCTCTTGGTGACGATGATGACATGTCGATGCGTCTTGCTCGAGGAAGAGTGGGTTGGTAGAAGTACTTGGCCTATCCATCATTCCAAGCAAAAATGTGAGTGGTAGAAGGAGAATAACTTATACCGATGTACCTTTGACCGATGTTGATGATGAATCAAGTTCACTCAAATGCAAACAATGAAATAGCACTATTGGTACCAATCCTTGTCGGTTCTCACACCTACACAAGTAAAACCTTATGGTGGAGCTTGGTTAGGATAGTGGCACAAAATTGATTGCAATCGTTAGGTTGACTCAAAGATGTTGAAAAACATTCGCAAATTCGCAAATGCAACAAGTAGACCAAGCAAGTAATGGTACATGGAAACACACACGCAAATAGATAAGTGGGATTGTGCAAACCAAAAGTGAGCCAAAATGTGGAGTCCACCAAAATGCTCTTGTTGCACAATACTAGAGATACGCTAGCACGATTGCACAATAGGCGGATACGGAGCTTGTGCACAACCTACTAGGAAAAAATGCAACGATCTCTATCCCAAGTATGCTATATGTATGGTATTTCGGTGCTATGATCCAAGATGATCGGATATGACAATCTAAATGTAGTATGATGATATGGTTCTTGCTTATAAGCTCTATGCTTATATTTATATTTTGCTTAAAAGATTGATTGGATCTTTCTCTTTTGAGCTCTTTTCTCATGCAAAACTTCACGAACCAAGATAGCAATTGTGTATGCGATGACAACTTTGTGACACAGAAGTTGATGCCAAGATATGCACCACTTTGGTATGGTATGTATGCTACGGAGTATGATCACTAATGTGCACAAGTCACGTCGCCAGCAATACTCAAAGGCTAGTCTCGATGGGTAAGCAACGCAAAAGATTGGCTATGATGCTTATCAATGCAATTGCGAGATATGACAAAGATGTCATCGAAGTTACCGTCCTTGGCGATGATGAGTCCTTGGCGAAGATGAGCGGTGGTGATGTTGACGTCGAACCGTACCTATATAGCCGAAACACAATAGGCCATGGGAACCACAACTCAAATTCTCAAAGACCAAAGGCAACAATGGTGGTAGCTGAAAGCGGAGGTGGTATAGCGGATGATGTGGTGAAAGCCCTAGGTAAAGATGCCAATGTTAGGAAAATTAGATGGTGTCTAATGATGTTGTAGTCTATCTAGGTGGATGGGGGATGTCAATAGCTTGTCAACGAGCTAAAGAACGCGAAAATCGGACTCCGGATGCGAAAGTTATGGGCAAAACGGTGAAACTCGGAACACTGAGACTGGGTTGGGCGGTAGTACCGCTTGGGGGCGCGGTAGTACCACTTGTTGCGCTTAAGCGGTAGTACCGCTGGTGTCAGGATTTTTCGCAGATCGAAATGGGGCGCGATTTTGGGGCGGAAAAGGATGATTTCGGGAGCAAAATTGGATGGATTTTGTGGACGGAAAGAGGTGAAACTTGGGGAGATGCTAGATCCACTCGAAACCAAGCAAATCCGCGGATCAAAATCAACAAAACATCATCAAAACTAACAAATCACAAAAACATTTGGGGCTATTTTTTCTAGGGATTTTTGGATTTAGGACGAAAACAACAAAATCAAGCTAGAAAGCACGGGGTAGGGGCTCCAAAAACGTGATCAACGTGGCTCATGATACCAAGATGATGTAGGGAGGAACCCTCGGGGTTGATCTTTCACGTTTGGAGTGGATACTACGGGGGAGAACACGAGGAACGCGTGGAAAACACAAGGGCAAACACGAGGAGAAATTAGAGAATCACTCAACCGACAAGTATCGATCACACGAGGGCTAGATCACCGAACACAAAAGGGTAGCACAAGATTCAAAATCAACAAAGGAAAGATACACGAGTAGCCGTTCTTCTCCGTGAGGAGGTCTTGATTGTCTTCCCTTGAAGGGGTCTTGAATCCACTCGGGGGATCTTCTACGAAGAGGTCCTGAGCTCCGAGGAGAAGTAACCAAGTGGATGAGCAATGCTCTCACACAAAATATGAGCTAAACCAATGCTAACCCTAGAAAGGACGAGGGGAAGGTCTATTTATAGTCTAAGCCTTCAAAGGGGTAAAAGAGGGGCGAAAAGGGTACATGGGCCTCGGCCCGGATACGCTGCACACAGGGAGCGCGGTAGTACCGGCCCTCGGGCGGTAGTACTGCTTGCAGAGCTTAAGCGGTAGTACCGCTTTGGAGCCGTTCGATCACTTGACTTTTTCTGGTTCGGCGGTAGGGCGGCGGATGTAGAGCGGTAGTACCGCTTGTTGTACTAAGCGGTAGTACCACTTGTCAGGGCGGTAGTACCGCCCGTTCCAGGCTGGGAAACTTCTCCTCTTGCTCTCGACGTCCATCTTGTACCGTAGCTTCTTCTAGGTTGGTTCCTTGGTACCTAATCACACAAAGCATCTCCGCTTGAGGTACTAGCCATGTCTCAAGTAAAGGAAGAGGGATTTCGGAGAGGAGAGAGTTCACCTTATCTTCAATAGCCTTAGCTCGATCTCGAGTCATGGGTCCAAGTGGTGTTGAGGAAGATGTAGATGCGCCCTTGGGGATGAGCGAGGGATGCTCCGAATCAACTTTGTCCTTGTGTGCAAGGATGGAGAGCAAACAACTAACACCTCTCACGAGCTACCTTTAGTGTTTCAATCTCTTTTGCAGGAATTCCAAGATGTTTTCCTCGATGAGCTACCTCCGGGTATACCTCCTCTTCGAGGCATTGAGCATCGAATCGACCTCATCCCCGGAGCGCCTCTCCCAAACAAAGCTCCATACTGAGTCAATCCCGAAGAAACCAAGGAGATTCAACTGGAAGTACAACAACTCATCAACAACGGTCATTCTTCTCTTCGTTTGCTACTTTTGCAATAGGCTCATGGAGGCGGACTCATGGGACATTTTGGACGAGATAAGACATTCGCCACGCTCTCCAAGAACTACTTTTGGCCCAAGATGTTTCGAGACGTATCACGCTTCACCACCCGATGCTCTACATGTCGCAAAGCTAAGTCTAAAGCTCAATCTTATGGTCTTTACATGCCTCTTCCTATTCCCTATCAACCTTGGGAAGACATTAGCATGGATTTTGTACTTGGTTTGCCTAGAACTCAAAATGGAAAGGATGCTGTGTTTGTTGTTGTGGATAGATTTTCTAAGATGGCACATTTCATTCCTTGCAACAAGATAGACGATGCTTCACACATTGCAAATCTCTTTTGTAGGGAAATCTACTCCATGGAGTACCAAAGACAATCATCTCCGATCGTGACGTCAAGTTCTTGAGTTACTTTTGGAAGACCCTATGCGCCAAGCTCGGAATCAAGCTCTTGTTCTCATCTGCATACCATCCTCAAACTGACGGTCAAACAGGGTGACGAACCGGACACTTTCCACTCTACTTAGCGTGTTGATCAAGAAGAACATCAAGGAGTGGGAAGCATGTCTACCCATCGCCGAGTACGCCTACAACCGTGCAAGACATTCGACTACCGGCAAGTCCCCCTTCAAGGTCGTCTACGGCTTCAACCCGTTGTCACCATTGGACATTCTACCTCTTCCTCTACAAGAGCGCACCGACATGGATGCGAGTGCACGGGCAAGCTACATCAAGAAGATGCATGAGGATACAAGACACACCATCGAGCGCCAAGTACAACGACTAGCGACCAAGCTCAACATCAACAAGCACCCATGGTCTTCAACATTGATGATCTAGTGTGGCTACACCTTCGCAAGGACCGCTTCCCCAACGAACGCAAGTCCAAGCTTCTCCCTCGAGCCGATGGACCTTTCAAGGTGCTAGCACGCTACAACGACAACGCCTACAAGATCGACCTACCACGAGGCAAGTACAATGTGAGCGACATCTTCAATGTCAAGGACCTCGCGCCATACCATGGAGATGAAGCTTTTGATTCGAGGTCGGATCTCTTTCAAGGGGGGGGGGAGATGATGCGGAGCATCCCTCGCTCATCCCCATGGACGTACCTACATCTCCCTCAACGCCACTTGGACCCATGACAAGAGCTAGAGCAAAAGCTATTGAAGATAAGGTGAACTCGCTCCTCTCCGAATTCCCTCTCTCCGCTCATGGGACTTGGCTACTACCTCATACGGACACTCTGTGTGTGAGCAGGTACTTGGAGGAGAGCCACGGGACAGCTACAGCCAATGGCCAAGATGGCAAGGACACCAAGCATGAACATCAGGAAGAAGAGCTACTTGGGAAGCTACATGCTCCGGACGACCGGGCGGTCCCGGACGTCCGAGCCCTGGAGGATGCTACAGCCGAGAGAAGGAAGACAGGCCAGTGCTACAGGCCACGGACGACTGGCCCGCCCGAACGTCCGATGACTCCCAAGTCCTGGACGACCGACGCCCTCCGGACGTCCGGCAACTGGGCACCCGAATGGAAATTCACAGAACACCGAAGCCACCGGACGACGGGACGACCCGCACCCGAACCGAATCTACGGACGTCCGACGATCTACGGATGTCCGGACCGTCCCGAAGCTCCGGACGACCGGCGCCCTCCGGACGTCCGACACCTAAGTGACCGCGCCTGTGGGCTGGATCCCTTGTACCCCTTCACTTTGACTTCCATTTGCACTACGACTATAAATAGGTCTCTACCACCTCCTAGCTAGGGTTAGCATTGGTTTAGCTCATATCTTGTGTGAGATCCTTGCTCATCCACTTGGTTAATTCTCCTCGGAGTTTGCGACCTCTTCGGAGAAGATCCCCCAAGCGGATTCAAGACCCCTTCAAGGGAAGACAATCAAGACCTCATTACGGAGAAGAACGGTTCCCTTTGTATCCTCTACCCTTGGTGATTTTGGATCATGTGTTACCTTTTGATTTCGGTGATCTAGCGCTCGTGTGATTGATTCCTTGTCATTTTAGTGATTCTCTCGTTTTCCCCGTGTTTCCCCTTTGTGTTTTCCGTGCGTTCCTCGTGTTCCCCCGTAGGATCCACTCCAAACGTGAAAGATCGTCACCATAGGGTTCCGCCCTACATCACCGTACGTCCAAAGGTGAACATGCCTTCATAGCACTTAGCGAAGATGCCGAAGTGGTTGCTGTGGTAGCTCCATCTTGGTGGTGCTCGTCTCGCGGTCTTCTCTTGTGCTCTTGAAACTTGGACTTGTCATGAAGTAGAGCTTGTTGGGACTTGTGCATTTGCGCTTGTGGAGCATCTTCATGATGGCGTCGTTGTCGCACTTGAGCTCGTAGTAGATGTCGTTCATCGTCGTCGTGCACATGTTGCTTGGAGGTGACTTGCCCTTCATGACGATGTGGATCACGAACGTGATGGTAGTCGCCGTGGAGATGTGGAGATGGACGACTTGCGCTTGCATCATTTTTGCGCTCCGAAGATGATCGACTTGCTCGCCGTCGCCTTGAGGATGATGAAGGCGAAGAAGACTTGTAGTCGGCCACCAAGTCTCGTAGTTGATCCTTTAGCTCGCCCAACTTGGTGTCGATGTAGTCCCTTTTCCTTGCTTAGGAGTGGTGTATTTCGATGGCAAGGTTGTCGAGGCGCTCTCGCAAGGTAGATTGTTCGCCTTGCATTTCGTGTTGTAGTCCGAAGATGGACATTTTGGTGATGTAGTTGTTCACATCGTCGTTGTCGTGGAAGACCGGAGGTGAAATGCCTTGCCTATCCATCACAAGACTCGAGCAAATGTGAGTGGAAGAAAGGAAAGAACTAGACCAAATGTACCTTTTCCAATGTTGAAGATGGATCAATGATCACTCAATAATCTATCAAGGAAATAGCACAATTGGTACCGGATCTTGTCAATTCTCACACCTACACGAATAAGGCACAAAACAATTGATGCAAAATGTTAGCAAGAGTCAATAATGTTGGAAAAGATTCAAAAATTCGCAAGTGAAACAAGTAGACCAATAGCAATATGTGGCACACGGAAACACACACACGGATAGATAAATGGGGTCGTGCAACCAAGGAATGAGCACAAAATGTGGAATCCACGGAAAACGCTCGTGTTGCACAACTCAAGAGAGACGCTAGCACGATTGCTCAATAGGCGGATACGACACTTGTGCACAACCTATAAGATGCCAAATGTATGAGCTTTCTATCCCAAGTATGCTATATGTATGATGTTCCCGGTGTTTCGCACACGATGATCCGAGATGATCAATATGGTAGTATGATATGCAATGTGGCGATGCTATGGCTATTGCTTACAAGCTCTTTGTTTTCTCTTTGCTTAAAAGCTTATTCTCCTTTTTTATGGCCACTATGCGAAATGCACAAACCAAGATAGCAATTGTGTATATGCGGGAACAATCTTGTGACACAAGAGATGATATGATACCAATATGATATGGTATGTATGCAATGGATGGTGTAGATCAGTGATCACTAATGTGCACAAGTAACGTTGCCGGCAATACTCAAATGGCTAGTATCGATAGGCAAGTGACGCAAAATGGGCTAGGGGTTATCAATGCAATTGCAAGGGAAATGTACAATGGTGTCGTCGAGATTACCATCCTTGATGATGTTGAGTGGCGGTGTTCTTGATGTAGATGCCAAGATGATGGAGACTCGTCCCTAAGTAGCCGAAACACCTTAGGAAACGGAAAAATCGCGAACTCGAAATCTCAAGGACAAAAGTCAAATGGTGGTAGAGAAGTGTGTTGGTGGTTTCGGAGTTGGCAATGCGGAAGTGGTGGTTGTGGTTGATGAAGAAGCAACTGTCCCTAAGTAGCCGAAACACCTTAGGAGACTCAAGTCACAACTCAAACAACCAAAAATGCTAAATGGAGGACAATGGGTTAGGTTGCGGAAGGCTATGGTGGTTTTGCGGATGATATGATGGAGGCCCTAGACAAAGATGCCAAAATGTCAAAATTTTTATGGAGTCAAATGGTGGTAAAACCAAGATGAGCAGCTCGGGCACGTCGCTAGCTTTTCAACGAGCCAAAGAACACCGAAATCGGAGTTCGGGAGTGGAAGTTATGGGTGAAAACGTAAAGTGCACACAGCTGAGTCTGGGAGGGCCGTGCGCACGGGGTCAAAATGGGCCCGTGGGCACGGGGTGTCCAGAGAGTTTTCAGGGGGCCGTGCGCACGGGGTCTGGGGTCCGTGGGCACGGGGTGGGCGGAATTTTTGCGATTTCGTGGTGGAAATTGAAGATTTCTTGGGCAAAATTGGGGAGATTTTTTGGATGGATGGTGGGGAAAAGACGGGGGAAGGCTAGATCCACTTGAAACCAAGCAAATCCATGGATCAAATCCACAAAACCTCATCAAACCAACAAATCACAAAAAAAAATTGGGGCTATTTTTGGTGGGGATTTTCGTAATTGGGCATGAACACAACAAAATTAGGCTAGAAAACAAAGAGGGTGCTCCAATTTCATCAGAAACCATGGCTCATGATACCAAAATGTTGTAGGATGGAACCCTAAGTGGAGATCTTTAATGAATTGGAGGGGGAATCCCCAAGAACAAGATGAACACAAGAGAGAAAACACTCAAATTGAATAGATCCAATCACACATATGCTAGATCCAATCACACAAAGAGAGATACAATGATTCAAAGACAACAAAGGAAAGATACAAGGTACTAGTTCATCCCAATCCTATGAGGAATGAGGTCTTGGGGATCCTATGATGGGGATCTATCCACTAGGGATCTTCTCCATAGGAAGTCTTGATTTCCATGGGAGAGGTCTCTCTCTCTCTCTCTCAAGAGGAGGAGTGGTACAAGGAGCCAAGCTCACATAGATCATGTCATATCCTTTGCTAACCCTAACATATGGTCTAGGTACGGAATATATAGGCATGGGGACGAATTGGATGAAGAGGAGGCCCAAACAGCAATCACAGCCGTCCATCCTGTAGGGCCCGTGCGCACGGGGTAAGTTGAGCCCGTGCAAGACGGGGTCCCGTGGGCACGCAGTACAAGCCCGTGCGCGCACGGGGTGCTCAGCGCCACTCTCTGAGTAGTCCGTGGCGCAGGGGTCTTCGAGGCCCGTGGGCACGGGGTCGCCTGGGAGGTGCGGAGTTGATCTTGTTGCACTCCTTCTTCCTCCTTGTGGCCTTGGGGTCCTTCTCCTACTCCTTTGGGGTGTTCCTCACCAGCTTGTGGTCATCGGTCTTTGTATCTAAGGACACATAGAGCACTTTGGTGAGGTAGCAAGCAAGTCCAATGGATATTCATGATATTCTCGAAGAAGAGCGGGTTCACCTTAATTCCAGTAGGTCCACTTGGGGCTTGATGTGCTATGAAGGTGTACATGGAGATGAACATGGGATGTTCCGCATCATCCCCTCCCCCTTGAGAAAGATCTGACCTCGGATCGTAAACCGTATCGCCATGTACACGGTTGGCATGGATGTACCATAGGTCGATGTCGTGGCATGAGTGGAGGTTCGAAGGTGCATCCAATAAGTGCGAGCGCTCCTCAATGTAAAGGTCCATAGAGCCAATCTCCAATTCGCTCCTCCGTTCGCGAGATGTGTCATGTATGCAACAAGAAGGAAACAACAATGAAAGAATGACCCATCCAATATGCATATGTGAGGATGGCTCAAAGGGAAGGAGGTCACCTTTAGGATTTTCTCAAGGATGATGGAGTTGTGCATCGTGTATGCCTTCACATAACCAATATGTCTCGTGAAGGTACCGCCTTGTGAATCCTTTAAAATGAAAGAACATGACAAACACTTGGAAAAACAAATGATGTTAGCGGAAGTGCAAAACCTGTCATTCGTGTGGTAAGATACCCAACAAGTGTATGCATCATGCTCATCATAAGAAAGGACAAGGGAACATTTCATAGTATGAAAGCATATGATGCGAGAACAACCAAATACAATAGGCTCCATCATAGTATGAAAGCATATGGCTATCGTTTTCTGTGGGAGTCGACCTTTACGATCCGACTACGAACGTGCGAGACGTCGCGCCTTAGCAATTGCTAAACCAACTTCCGAGGGTTATTGACCACGCCGGAGCACGATCAACCTGACCACGAGGGCCTGTTTCCTGCGAGCAAACAAAGAACAAGCAAGAAACTAAGATTGCAATCTGGATATTGCGAATATAAGAAGAAAGCTTTATTAATGAAGGTGGGGTTCTGTGACGCCTTGGTCTGGTCGTTGAACACAAACGAAGTACGCGAAGTTGCAGCTATCGTGAACTTTTAATCTAAACAAAACCCAAAGTCTAAACGATGCCCTAGGGGCTGTATATATGGAGGAAGAGGGGGGAATTTCATGGCCCTTGGAGGAGGGGTCCGAAACCAACCCTAACTCTTGTTTCCCCACACATACGGACTCTAAAAACAACCTATATTGAAGTATTTCGAAATTACATGGGCCTGGCCCAAAAATAAGGTGCCGCGGCACCTAGAATAGCCTCTTGACGAAAATTATGAAGTGGCATCTTGTATATTTCGTCCAAGACTTCATGCACTCATTATGGTGGCTTCAAAGTCCTGAAATCATCACTTCAAACTCTGTTCTTGTCTCCCTTGCGCATGCCATCAACTCCATGCATGTTCTTGCTCCAATGTTCATCCTTCTCCAAGCTAGGCCCTTCATTTGTAAGCAAAACAAATGTATCCAATTTAGTCAGCATCATATTCTCGTGAACAATAGAATCATTACCAAGAAACGAAAGTACGTGGTAATTTAATTGGCGTGCGCGAGCTCTAGTAATCGGTCCAGTATGTATAGTAGCAGAGGTTGTGGGTATAACAATGGTATTGATGTCCTCATCATGTTCCCCTTCTTGAAATGAAGTTGTCCTCGACGAAGCTCATGTTCCTCACCCAAATAAGGTTTCAAATCTGCAATGTTAAAAGTGGGACTAACCCCAAAATCTGCTGGCAGCTCAAGTTTATATGCATTATCATTTATTTTCTCTAACACCTTAAAAGGACCATCAGCACGTGGCATTAGCTTTGATTTGCGCAAATTAGGAAACCTATCCTTACGCAAATGTAACCAAACAAGATCTCGGTGCGAAGACAACATGTTTTCTACCCTTATCTTGACAAGTTTATATTTAGCATTCATACGCTCAATGTTTTCCTTAGTTAACTCATGCATTTTTAAGATCAATTCAGCACGTTGTTTAGCATCAAAACTAACCTTCTCCGAAGATGGAAGAGGCAACAAATCAATGGGTGCACGAGGTAGGAAACATACACAATTTCAAAAGGGCACATCTTAGTAGTAGAATGCAATGAACGATTATAACCAAATTCAATATGAGGCAAGCATTCTTCCCACATTTTCTTATTATTCTTCAAAACAGCCCTAAGCATAGTAGACAATGTTCTATTGACTACTTCAGTTTGACCATCAGTTTGGGGGCAACAAGTAGTACTAAGAAGCAGTTTAGTCCCCAACTTAGCCCATAAACATCTCCAAAAGTGGCTAAGAAATTTAGTATCATGATCTGAAACAATAGTATTTGGCACACCATGCAAGCGAATAATTTCATCGCTTTTATGACATGGTATAAAGTGTGCCATTTTCGAAAACCTATCCACGTTCATAGATATATCCTCCCAAGGAACACTAGGTACAGGCAAAGGCATATATAAACCATGAGGATTGAGTCGTGACTTAGCTTTTTGACATGTAGTGCAGCGAGCAACAAAACGCTCAACATCCCGTCTCATCTTTGGCCAAAAGAAATGTGTAGCAAGTATATCCTCCGTCTTCTTCACGCCAAAGTGTCCCATTAGTCCTCCTCATGCGCCTCCTGCAACAACAAAAGACGAACAAAGCTAGCCGGAATGCATATCTTGTTAGCACGAAACACAAATCCATCGTTAACGACGAACTTGTTCCATGTTCTACCTTCTTTACAATTCTGCAATACAACTTTAAATTCGGCATCATGCACATATTGATCTTTGATGGTCTCCAAACCAATTATTTTAAAGTCAAGTTGTGAAAGCATAGTATAACGACGAGATAATGCATCAACAATAACATTTTCTTTACCCTTCTTGTGCTTAATGACATAAGGGAAAGTCTCAATAAATTCAACCCATTTAGCATTTCTACGGTTAATTTGAGCTTGACTTTTAATGTGTTTCAAAGATTCATGATCAGAATGTAAAACAAATTCTTTGGGCCATAAATAATGTTGCCATGTTTCTAAGGTCCGAACAAGAGCATATCATTCTTTATCATAAGTAGAATAGTTCAGACTAGGCCCACTCAATTTTTCAGAAAAGTATGCAACAGGTTTGCCATCCTGTAATAACACACCTCCTAATCCAATTCCACTAGCATCACATTCAAGCTCAAAAGTCTTATTAAAATCAGGAAGTTGGAGTAAAGGAGCATGTGTCAACTTATCTTTCAATATCGTGAAGGCTTCTTCCTGTGCGGTACCCAAAACAAAAGGCACATCCTTCTTTGTAAGCTCATTGAGAGGTGCAACAATGGTGCTAAAATCTCGCACAAAACGCCTATAGAAACCAGCGAGTCCAAGAAAACTCCTCAATTGTGTGACAGTTTTGGTCTGCGGCCAGCTCTCAAAAGCTTCAATCTTGGCTTTATCAACTTCTATTCCCTGTGGCATAACAACATAGCCAAGAAAAGATACTCGGTCGGTGCAAAAGGTGCACAAACGTGCATCACGTAGAGCAATAAAAACAGCATGTAAATGTTCCAAATGTTCTTCCAAAGATTTGCTATAAATCAGTATATCATCAAAATAGACTACCACAAATCGTCCAATGAAAGCATGTAAAACTTCATTCATTAGTCTCATGAAAGTACTAGGTGCATTATTTAACCCAAAAGGCATGACTAACCACTCATATAAACCAAACTTAGTTTTAAATGTTGTTTTCTATTCATCTCCCAATTTCATACGAATTTGATGGTATCCACTACGCAAATCAACTTTGGAGAATATTGTAGAGCCACTCAATTCATCAAGCATATCATCTTGCCTAGGAATAGGATGACGATAACGAATAGTAATATTATTAATGCATCTACAATCAACACACATACGTGACGTACCATCCTTTTTAGGCACTAGTATAATAGGAACAACACAAGGACTAAGAGATTCGCGTATATAACCTTTGTCGAGCAGCTCACATACTTGACGCATAATCTCCTTCGTATCCTCTGGATTGGTACGGTATGGTGCACAGTTGGGTAGCGATGCACCGGGAATTAAGTCAATTTGATGCTCAATCCCTCGAATAGGTGGTAGTCCCGGTGGCACATCTTGTGGGAAGACGTCAGCGAACTCCTGCAAAATGTTAGTGACAACAGGGGGCAAAGAGGAAGGCACGTCCTCGAATGAAAATAATGCCTCTTTGCAAAGAAAACCATAGCAAACAGATTTGCTAGAATCTAGCTCATTAATATCAGATTTGGTGGCAAGTAAACATGCACTTTTCAATTTAATTTCTGAAGCAACACTAGATGGTTTATTATTAGGCTTCATTTGTTGCTCAATTTTTTTTGCCACAATCTGATTTTCACTCTTATTTTTCTCCTGTTTTGCTTTATTAGCTCTATTAATATCATCTTTCAAAATCGAATCAGGAGTCATAGGAAGCAAAGTAATATTTTTATCTTTCAAGAGTATACTGATTGTTTCTACCATGGTGTACATATTTTTTATCAAATTGCCATGGTCTACCAAGTAATAAGGAACATGCTTGCATAGGTACCACATCACAATCAACATAATCAGCATATGTAGAGATACTAAAATGCACACGAACAAAGACGTGTTACCTTAACCTTGCCGCTGTTGTTGAACCATTGGATGTAGTAAGGATGTGGATGTGGTCTTGTGGTAAGAGATAGTTTCTCCACCATCTCCATGCTAGCCAAGTTGTTGCAGCTCCCTCCATCTAAGATGACGCGAATAGAACAATCATTCACAACTCCCTTTGTATGGAACAAATTATGCCTCTGATTTTGCTCAGCTTGTGTAACCTGCAGACTCAAAACACGTTGAGCAACTAAACATTCATACCACAAGATCTTCAAAGAGCCATGTATTGCGTCTCATGATCGTAATCATCGCCACCGTGTTCTTCATGTGTAATAAGAGCCAAAGTCTCCTCATCATAGTCACTAAGCGGACTCATACCCACCATCCTCGGTAGCAATCATCACACGCTGAGATTTGCATTCTCTCATAAAATGTCCTCTTCCCTTACAACGACAACAAATAATATCACTTGTGTGCCTGTTGACGCCATGGAAGAAGAAGAGCTCTGTCTTGAGCCCGTCGGTGTGCTCTTGGCGAGATAGTGGTGGTTGTGCCCGCTTTCTTGTATCACGGTTAGAGGTGGCACACTGAAGGAGGTGATGGTGCAAAGGAAGTAGATGATGCACGTGGTGTCCATGATGAAGGTCGACCTGCAGAAAAGTTAGTTCGCGTCAATGCACATCGATCACGCACTTCACGTTCAGCTTTACAAGCAAGATGGAATAAACGAGTGATATTATTATAATCCTTATACTCTAGATGGTCTGAATCTCTCTATTTAATCCACCCATAAAACGTGCAAGCATAGCTTCATTCTCCTCAACAATACCACATCTAATCAAGCCAGTTTGTAATTCCTGATAATATTATTCTACAGAATTTTTTCCTTGTCTTAAGTGTTGCAATTTTTGAAGTAATTCACGTTGATAATATGGTGGAACCCAATGAGTACGCATAACAGTTTTCAAAGAAGCCAAAGTAGCTGGAACATGATATAATCTACAATGTTCAGACCACCAAACACATGCAAAGCTAGTGAAAGCACAAGCAATGACGAGAACACATCTCTCCTCAAGATATTGTAAACATGTAAATCGTTGTTCAGTTTCTAACTCCCAAGTAAGATATATATCAGGCACATATCTACCCTCAAATGGTGGAATATTCAATTTCATTTTAGGGAGATGGTCATGATCTCGTGCACTGAGGGGGAGCCCTAACATTGCCATTATTTGCATGTGGACGACCTGGTGGTTGTGGTGCTGGTGGTTGCACGTAGTTCTGATTTTGATCAACCTCATCCTCGTAATCTCCCACATAATCCTCCTCCTCCACATCAGCAGCAGGAGCCACAGACGTATCAACAGCAGCACCAGCAGTTTGGCCAGGCTGAAGAGGGACACGGCTCGCTCGGCGGAGGGCTGTTTCCCGATGTGGAGGTAGTCGTTTTTGTTGTTGTTGTTGCAGAGGTGCGACAGGTGCAGCCGGTGGTGGAAGACGCACAACCAGTTCATTAAATCTGTTATCGAGCTTTGTTTTGAACATCTTCTCAAGGCCAGTGATCTTCTCCATGGCCTCTTCAAAATTGTTCAGCACATCTTACACCTGTTCAGTCATCATTTGCTAAAACTTATCATGAAGCTCCTTGTTCGTTAAGTTCTCCCAGTCAATCTCGTCGTCTTGTGATCCTGGCATGGGCAGCAATAGAAACACACAAGAATATGATCCTATAGACTACTAACAAGTAGTGGTCGTGGTGGGTGTCACAAATTCGTCAAGCAAATCTCAAATTCTTACCAGTTCTTACCTAGCAGCAGGCGGTGATCGGCAACCGATGTAGTCAAAACTCTCAAAGCTTGGATAGAGCGATTACCAGGGAGAGTCAAACGCATGATGTAGATGTATGTGGAGCTGGGAAGGCTTATAATATGGTAGCAAAAAGGGTCAGCAATAATCAATTCATAATGCAAAGTTGAATAAACGCTCAACGACAGTACTGTGCTGGTCCTAGGCTAGACCGTACTACAGACGCGAGCCTAGAACACTAACAAAATCACGGTGCTGCACGTAAACAACGGAGGAGCACACTCTGAATTTTTTGCACTTTTTTTTGCACTTTTTTTCCTCTTCTTTTTTTTGCTCCGCAACAAATTTTTTTCGAAATAGTCTACAAATGTCCTAAAAACTGCCTAGCCAGAATTTTCCAGACTTAGTTTTTTTTAAACTGGATCTATTTTTCTTCTGCGGATGGCTCTGAAGTTGGGGAGTCCTACTCTGTCACGACTCGAAGTATCGCGTGATCTGGAAATCAAGAACAAAGCAATAATTACTGGACTCGGACTAGGACTTGTGGCGGACATGAATCTGGTGGAAACTTCGGTTGGTGGCGGATATTTGCGAGGCGATGGAACACGGACTGGTGGCGAATCTGTGATGGAGGTGGACTCGGATTAAGCGTGATGGCGGGGATATGTGGTATATGGTAGCGGCAATGACGATGGTGGTATATGGCAGCGGTGATGACGATGGTGGTATATGGCAGCGGTGATGATGATGGTGGTATATGGCAGCGGTGATGACGATGGTGCGGCGGCGGCGTGACAACTTGTGAACAGAACTCTAAACTCTTAAAGTACTAGACGCTAGGACCAGCAACTTGACACGACGATGCAACTGCAAATTCAACAAAGCAAATACATAAAAGATTATGCAAAGGCTCAGATTGGTTCAGATAAGATGAACTAACCCTAATTTTTTTGGCTTTTTCGTGGACTATAGGTATGAAGAACAGACTCGATCTAAACTACGAAAACTGTAAAATCTCACCGAGCAAACTGGAAATCTGATGCCACTTGATAGAGGCAAAGGTGTCCCGATGTTTCGATGAGATGGTGGCTATCGTTTTCTATGGGAGTCGACCTTGACGATCCGACTACGAACGTGCGAGACGTCGCGCCTTAGCAATCGCTAAACCAACTTCCGTGGGTTATTGACCACGCCGGAGCATGATCAACCTGACCGCGAGGGCCTGTTTCCTGCGAGCAAACGAAGAACAAGCAAGAGACTAAGATTGCAATCTGGATATTGTGAATATAAGAAGAAAGCTTTATGTAGCGACCCGACCTCAGATGGTCAAGTCCCTGTGTTTTAGTGTCATCCCTGGATCGGTAATGCTGACACACACTGTACTCGAAGGATTTATAACAGAGTAGCAATCACACACTTATTACATCGAATGTCTCAAAAGAGAACTTATTACAATA
Organism: Aegilops bicornis; assembly: GCA_021605145.1. Classification (NCBI taxonomy): domain Eukaryota; kingdom Viridiplantae; phylum Streptophyta; class Magnoliopsida; order Poales; family Poaceae; genus Aegilops; species Aegilops bicornis. The sequence continues at coordinate 444,437,523 of CM038675.1, read as the reverse complement.
ATATGGCTTAAGGCCATCTAATACGATAACAGCGGAAGGCTTGGAAGATAAAGTGAGTCCATCAACTCCAATGGCATAGCTGAGCTGCTCGGCAACGACCTATCGAACTTTACTCCTCGTCCGAAAAGTCTGCAACATAATACGTTGCAGCCCGAGAATGGGTCAGGACATGGAATATGCTTGCAATATAACACAATAGAGCAAGAATAAACTATCACTACATGCAATATTTGGCCGGTGGAAAGCTCTACGGTTATGTTTTTGCGAAAAGCCAATTTTTCCCTACAACAAAGGAATAAGTTTTAATTTAACTATCATGGTGGTTGAAACATCATTGAGAAGGTATAACCACAACTCAATCCCGATTAGAGTAATTAACATCCCAGCAATATTAATTAAGAGTGATGAGATACATGTGAATACTCAAATACGGATACTCGAAATTGTCCATAACAGGGACACGGCTAACCATGATTAGATTGTACACTCTGCAGAGGTTTGCACACTTTTCCCCACAAGACTCGATCGCCTCCGTTGGAGTTCTCGCACTACATGATGTTTGAGAAACGGATGACCGAGACATAGTCTTTCAGAAACATTAACTTTCTACTCCGGGTAGACCATACCAAACCTACAAAACCCACTACCTGCTGATCTACCTCTTCAAGAGCTTCAAGTAACTTACTCAACTATGCTAGAGCCCATAGTAGCTCGTGGCTGCACACGGAAGTTTCTAGCATGAATAATCTCAGTTCCCTTTGAGCCTGGGTGGCGGTCCATAGGAAGATCACACGGGTACCCGGGATTTCAAAAATAAAAGCAGACAACCTTTGGGTTCCCCAGTGCCTCAATCCACCCAGATGCGTATTAAAGTTGCCACCTTAAGTTAAACCAGTAATTAACAATCTCACATCTGTCATGGAATACACTCAAACCCAAACCACGTCTACGAGCATAGCATAGCAATATAAGCAACACGTAGAAGTAACTCCCAAGGGTTTGATAGTAACAGGGCAATAGGTTCTACCTCAACTACTACTTCCCAACCCACAGATTAATGACATCCTAATCATGCAATGTTTGAGGATTGAGCTAATGCATAAAAACTGGGTATGAAAAGAGTATGATCAAAGTGTTACTTGCCTTGCTGACGATCCGTGAATCCTAGAGACTCATAGTAACACGCTTTGCACTCCGGGAATTCTATCGCAAGCAAACAATAACATACATAAGCAACAAGAAAATATGCACAAGTAAAACTCAACTAAAAGAGGCTGACCAGAAAGTTCAACTTAAGAACTCCGGTTCGCAAAAAGAATCAAACCAAACCGAGCAAGGAAACTCAAACGGCGGAAGAAATAAGATCCGTTTACTAATCTGAACTAGGGTCAAATTTTACAGAGGCAAAAACTTGTTTGAGTTGGTTATTCGGAAAAAGGGTTTCGAGGTGAAACTCTAGGCGCTTGAATCGCCTGATTCCGATAAACGAGCGAAAAGTTATACTAGAACGAACATCGGATCAGAAATCGCGATTAGAAAAATCGCGGAATAAATCCGATAAAAGAAAAACGATGAACAGCTTAATGAACGAACGTTCGTTAACTAAAACTAAACGAAGAATGCGTTCGTTAAAATGAACGAACGAGTGAACGCTCGCTAAATAAATAAACCGGAGAATAAAACCGATCTATTTAAAAAAATGAATCTAGGGTTTTTCTAAAAAAACGAAGTGCTTTTTTAAAAAGCAGCTGACTCAGGCGACTTCAGGCGGTACCTCCGTGAGGTCCTCCGGTGAGGCGGCTCGTGGGCTAGCGAGGCGAGGGTGGCGGGAGGCGGCGCTAGAGGCGGCGACAGCGACTCGGCGGCGGCGGCGACTTCGGGCTCGGGCTCGACTCGGGAGGCGGTGGTGGTGGCTAGAGGGGGTATTTATAGGAGGGTCGGTGCCTTGGGAAGGGCAAGGCGGCGTTGGAGTCCGAGCCGGACTCTGGGCGGGCATGTGAGGAGGAAGGCGGTAGCGGTGGCTTGGGCCTGGCTGGCTGGTCATGCCCGATCAGCGTCAAGGCCATGATTTTTTTTAAATAGTTCCGCTGATAGAAAAATTCCTATAAAATAAAATAAAAATCTAAAATTGCCAAAACAAGTTTTCACCGTCTAAATGAAATATTTAGAACAAGACGAACATTTTCTTGGCCCCTAAAATGCAATTTTTAAAACGTGCAAATTTTTCTAGGGCAAATAAAATTCCAAATAAAATCAAATAACATCCAAATAATGATTTTAACATTTTCCCTCCAATATTTCAATTATTTTGGAGAAGTCATATTATCTCCTCCTCCTTTATTTTTTTAATATGAAATATTTTCTGGAGAAAAAATAATTAAAATCAAAAATCCTCGTTCTCAGTATTTGATAGAAATCAAATATGAAAACCGGAAAATCCCCAACTCTCTCCGAGGGTCCTTGAGTTGCTTAGGATTTCGAGGATTGCGAAAAAATGCAATAAAATATGATATGCATAGATGACCTATATATAACATTCCAAATTGAAAATTTGGGATGTTACAAACCTACCCCCCTTAAGATGAATCTCGTCCTCGAGATTCGGGTTGGCTAGAAAATAGGTGCGGATGTTTCTTGCGGATATCATCTTCTCGTTCCCAGGTGGCTTCTTCCACGGTATGGTGGCTCCACTGAACTTTGCAAAACTTGATAACCTTGCTGGGAGTGACTCGGCTGTCAAAGTCAAGAACCTTTACTGGCTTCTCCTCATAGGTCAGATTACTATCCAACTGAATCGCCTCCGAGCCTTTGTATCTCTTAACGGTATATCGGCCATCTCAGCATGACACTTCTTCAACTGCGATACGTGGAACAGATCGTGAACTCCTGACAATCCTTCAGGTAACTCCAGCTTGTAGGCAACTTCTCCCATCCGTTCCAAAACATGGTACGGTCCTACAAATCTTGGAGCTAGTTTTCCCTTAACTCCAAAACGTTTCACTCCTCGCAAGGGTGATACTCGCAGATAGGCTCGGTCTCCAATTTCATAGGTTACTTCCTTGCGTTACGAATCTGCATAACTCTTACGGCTGGGTGAGCAATCTTTAATCTGTCTCGGATCAGTTTAACCTTCTCCTCTGATTCTTTGATCAAATCTGGTCCAAACAACTGACGGTCTCCTACCTCATCCCACATCAGGGGCGTTCTACATCTGCGTCCATACAGAGCTTCAAACGGCGCCATCTTCAAGCGGCTCGGTAGCTGTTGTTGTACGAGAACTCTGCGTAAGGCAAATTGTCATCCCAACTAGAGCCATAATATAGCGCACAAGCTCTCAACATGTCCTCCAGAATCTGATTGACTATCTCTGTCTATCCATCCGTCTGCGGGTGGAATGCGGTACTGAACTCCAATCTGGTACCCAAGGTCTAGTGTAGCTGATGCCAAAATTTTGAAGTAAATTGTGTTCCTCTATCTGATACAATGGTCCTCGGAACTCCATGCAAACATACGATCCTAGACATATATATCTTGGCCAACTTTGCACTTGTATAAGTTGTTTTCACTGGGATGAAGTGAGCTACTTTGGTCAAACGATCCACTACTACCCATATTGAGTCATATCCTGCTTTGGTTCTGGGTAATCCGGTGATAAAGTCCATGCCTAGTTTATCCCACTTCCATTCGGGTATCGGCATAGGCTGTAACAGTCCTGCTGGCTTCTGATGCTCTGCCTTCACTCTCTGACATACATCACATACGACTACATACTCGGCAATATCCTTCTTCATACCAATCCACCAGAAACGTTCCTTCAAATCCAAATACATCTTGGTGTTTCCGGGGTGTATCGAGTATGGTGAGTCATGGGCCTCTTGAAGTATTAACTTCCTGATCTCTGGGTTGTTGGGCACATAAACTCGGTCCTCAAACCATAAGGTATCATGCTCATCCTCGCGAAAACCTTTGGATTTACCTCCGCTCATCTTTTCTTTTATTTCCGAAATCTCCTTGTCTTCCTTCTGAGCTTCTCGAATCTTATCCAACAATGTCGACCGAACATCCATTGTTGCAATGAAACCTCTTGGGACAATTGCCAACCGTAGTTCCATGATATCCTCAGCTAACTCCTTCGGCAATCCTTTACTTTCGAGGATATTGGCATAACTCTTCCGGCTCAAAGGCGTGCCTTTCGACATTGGCCTTTCCGGGATGATAGTGTAGCTTCATATCGTAGTCCTTTATAAGCTCCAGCCATCTCCTTTGTCTAAGGTTCAACTCCTTCTGTGTGAAAATGTACTTCAAACTCTTATGATCCGTGTACACATCACAATGATATCCAATAAGATAATGTCTACAAGTCTTCAATGCATGTACTACATTTGCTAGCTCCAAATCATGCGTGGCATAGTTCAACTCATGAGGCTTCGGTTGTCGTGAGGCATCTGAAACAACCTTTCCGTCTGCATAAGCACACATCCAGTCCCAAGCTTGAGGTGTCACAATACACTTGAAACTCCTTATGTATATCGGCAAGGTTAGCACTGGGGCTGTAGTCAAACGTTTCTTCAACTCACGAAAACTTGCCTCGCAATCTTACATCCATTTAAACTTAGTATCCTTCTTGACAATTCAGTCATTGGTTTAGCAACCTTGGAAAAATTCTCAATGAATCTCCGATAATATCCTGCGAGTCCAAGGAAGCTGCGGATCTCGCCAAGCTGTAGTGGGTGCCAACCATTCGGATGGATCGAACCTTCTTGGGATCTCTTGCTATACCTTCTCCTGATATAACATGCCCAAGAAATCCAACTTCCTTCAACCAAAACTACGCACTTGCTGAATTTGGCGTATAAGCTGGTGTTCCTCGAGTTTCTCGAGAACCAAACGCATAAATGCTCCTTGTGCTCTTCTTCGTTCTTCGAGTATACCATAATATCATCAATAAATACCACCACAAACTTGTCCAAATACTCCATGAACACCTTGTTCATCATACTCATGAAGTAGGCGAGGCGTTAGTCGGTCCAAGCGACATGACCGTATACTCATATAATCCATATCGCGTGGTGAGCAGCTGTCTTTGGTATATCCTTTTCTCGGATCTTCAACTAGTGGTATCCCGATCGTAGATCAATCTTCGAAAACACCTTAGCTCCTTGCAACTGATCAAACAGATCATTGATCATTGGTAGTCGATACTTGTTCTTTATCGTTACTTCGTTCAAGGCTCGGTAATCAACGACCATCCTTAGGGATTTATCCTTCTTCTCGACCAAAAGTAATGGTGCTCCCCAGGGTGATAAACTCCTTTGAATATAACCTTTCTCCAATAACTCCTTGATCTGCTTCTTAATTTCCTCCAGATCATTCGCGGGCATCCGATATGGTCTCTTGGATATCGGCCCTGTACCTGGCAATAGCTCTATCAGGAACTCGATGTCTCGATCTGGTGGCACGCCTAGTAACTCCTCTGGGAAAACATCCGGAAAATCTTTTACTACCGGCACTTCCTCCTGTACAATTCCCGTGAGGGCATTCACTTGGCTCCTCCTAGGCACATGCCTAGATACATACTTAATCCTTTTTCCCTCCGGGGTGGTAAGGTAAATTGACTTGCTAGCATAGTCAATGCTTCCTCCATACTTTGACATCCAGTCCATGCCTAATATCACATCCAATCCTTGTGACTCCAAGATGATTAGGTCGGACGGAAAAACATGAGTGACAATGGTTAGTGGTATCTGGGTGCACCATCTGCTAGCCATGTACTCTGCTCCAGGCGAGCTCAATAAAAGAGGGGTCCTAAGGGTTTGGGTTGGTAACTTAAACTTATCCACAAATCCACTTGATATGTATGAATGCGATGCACCAGTATCGAAAAGAACAAGAGCGGTAAATGACTTAACCAAAAACTTACCTATTACCGCATCCGGCTGCTCTTCAACTTCCTCCATGTTAACATGGTTCACTTGTCCTTTGTTGAATGGATTGGGCTTCTTCCCAGCGCTCCCATTTTCGTTTCCATTCCTTCCTTCAGGGTAATCATTGGCATAGTGCCTTGTCTTCCCGCACTTAAAGCAAATAACTTGGCTTAAGTCCCTCTTGGCGGGTGTAGATGGGTTAAATGATGCGATTGTTATTGACTCAGTTCCCATTCCCATTCTTCGCACCATTTTGGTTATGCGATCCTCCTCCAGTATGGTTATGACCTCCATGGTTATGGACAAGTCCTCCCGAGTTCGGGGTTAAACGAGGCTTCTGGTGAGCTCCTGAGTTGTACTTCCCTTGTCCATACTTCCTCTTACGGCTCTCAATTTGCTGCTGCTTCCCTTCAATCATAAGGGCCTTGTCTACCAACTCCTGGCAGTTGTTGAAAGTTGCCACCATCAACTGCATACTCATCTCATCATTCAGCCCTTCCATAAACTTCTCCTGCTTCACGGCATCTGAGGGTTTAGATGGAAGAGATTAGAATAGAAAAAAGGTCTAGTGAGAAAACACTACCCATATGCATATGAGGCAAACACAATCATTTCACTCAATCAATCAAGCATGGTCATACAAATGGTCTAGGACTAACGCAAAAAGTGCTCAACTACTAGTAGTTACATGGGGGAAATACTACTAATATATGGTGGTCCTCTAGAAATTTTGATCGGTGGAAGACTCCATGATGTCTGCTCTAGCTTCGTCTTCATAGTCATCATCACTTGGATAATAATCATAGCATATCCAACCACAAGACACATAGTTTTAAGGAGTAAAAATGTCTCTAATTTGAGAAGCATGATTTCCTATCCTCCTTGTAGAACTTTTACTTTCCTTGCGTGAAAGATAATTATCGAAGATAATCATTATAAACGAGAAAAATTTCGATAGCACCAGCAAACAGATAGTTGGAAGCAAATAGTATTGCAGGGGGGTTATTAACAGTACATGTCGACCGAGTATTTCAACACAAGAGATGGTGTGTTAAGTTCAACAAGCAAATTGTTCGAGGAAAACCTAAATATTCGACTGCGAAAAGCAAATGATGAATGAAAACACCCTACAAATACCCCATTCATCTATCACTCCATGATCTTCTCCCCCTTTTTGTCAACAAGTGTCAAAAAGTAAAGAGAAAACATACGAGGAACTACTCGTCCGTAGTGTCCTCAGAATTAGAATTCGCACTGCTTGACGAATCAGAATTCGCAGAGCAAGGAATAGTTGAGGCCGAAGCAGGTGTTGCGGCATGGGCTTCGGGGAAACCTTCGGAAGAAGTGGTGTGAGGTGCATCTGGCTTGTAGATGATTGTTCTAGCTGTTTTTTCGATTTCATCATCAGGTTCGACAAACGGCAGGTTAGTTGATGCAGAACACTGAGGGAGCATAGGGGTTTGCCTTCGGATGCGAGGAACAACAAATAATTCCAGGTAGTCATATTCTTTCTAGATGCCCTTGGCACCTAGCTGCTTGCGAGAATAATGCTGCCTCAGAATGGTCCAGGAGCGCTTCTTTTGCTCCTTCTCATGCAGAAGCATTTGCTGAGCATAATTATGAAGCGAATTTAATTTAGACATCAATTCCAGCTTTTCTTTTCGATCGAGCTTGATATGACTTTTGAGAGCTTGCTATGTGCGAATGCAAATCTCATACAGAGATGGATTTTCTTCATGAGGGATTTCAACCTTGGCTTTCTTAACTTTTGGAGCAGTCTCAGAAGCAGAAGCAGCGCCAGCAACATCATCATGTGCCTTTCCTTTGACAAAATCCTTCACCATATGGAGAGTGTCATGAACTGGTGGCATAAAAACTTTTGGAACATGAGGGCAGAAGAATTTTTCATCAATGAGCTGCTCGATTGCAAACATGATCCAAGGGGCATATAGCTTCAATGATTGGGGGCTATCAGCATCACAAGCCAAGTTCCGAATGAATAGATCTGCAACATCAAAGTGAATCCCTTGAGAAATGGCTAAAAGAGCATTTCCCACGATGCCATTGATGGTATCTGGTCTGTTTGTTGGCGTGAGAGAATTGCATAGGACATTAAACATCACTTTTTATCATAGGCCAATTTCTTAGGATCTATTTCAATGCATTCATCTCCAACCTGTTTCGTGTCCATCAGCAAATGAAGTTGTGCTTCGGATACTTCCCAGTAGTGCAGCATGTGTTCTCGTTCCTTATCAAATTCACACCGAGGAAGATTTATGTCGTGGGAAACCACGACCACCTATGGGGCCATGAGCCCTTGTGGTTTGGCAGGGGGATGAGCGTGTTGCACAAAGAGTGGAAAATAGTAGCACAGCACGGCAGGGATCAGAAAGGTGATTTACCCAGGTTCTGGTCGTCGCGAGGCGTAAAACGCTACTCATGCTTTGGTGGATTGATGGTGGATTTTGGTGGAAACGCAGCGTTCTTGCCCGGTAGGGTTGTCTCGAAGCGAGAGCAGCTACGCGCATACGAGTGTACAAGGGTTCAAATCATTTCTATGGTTTCCATGGGCCTCCTTTTATAGATCAAGGGGTCAGCACAGTGGCAAATCAGTCATTATGCACTGATTAGATAGCAAATAGTGCTATCATACCTAACTCTACAGGAAGGGCAGAGCGCATTAAATGCGCCGCTTAGTGTCACATCATGGTGTGCCGGCAAGCCTTGCCGGGTAGTTTGGCCAGCTTCTCACCTGCCTGCTTGACACGTCTCTAGACGGCTGTCATTTGGAGGTAATTTCCATCAGAAATGGCTGCCATGTGGCAAGAAGCAGCCACTCAGTCACTTGGGGGCTTGACACCGCACCGATCGATGACTTGCGTCGCTGTGAGGTGGAGCGGTCAAGCCTTGGCGGGGTGGTTTTCCGTCGTAAGGCCCAGCAGGCCTGCCGGGACGGTCTTTTGGTTTGCCTCCGGGGTAACCTTGACCTCGCCAGGCTCGCCTGCCCGGCAAGGGAGGTTTTCCCTTAGTGATATCTTGCTTCCTTTGGCTCGACTTGGTCTTCTTGATTTGTACTCTGATTCCTCAAAGAGCTGATTTCTCTTGATTGGTCTGGTCTTGGATGTTGCAATCTTGATCTTAGGCCTGTGGTTTGCTGTCTGTGCACAAGTCAGGGGGGAACATACACCCTTGTTCGTGTACCCTGACAGAAGCCCCCGGGTCTGAGCCATACGTGGCGCTGGCCACGTTGGGTTAGGCCCTAAACAGTGCACAGACACGTGGCGATGGGATGCTGTGCATGCAGCAGTTTGTTATGATAACCTGTCAATCCAACGTCCACTTCACGTAATTACCGCGGGTCGTGGGGTAGTGGGACTGCATCAGTAAATGTTAGACGGTAACTTTCTAAAGAGTCGCTCCCTCCCCCACATCCTTTCCTTAAGAAAGGGAAACACGGAAGGGTATTGCTCATTCGCTGCTTGTTCAGCTCCTCTGTCATTTTCTTCCACAAGCCAAACAACCGTTCTTCCTCCTCGCCTGCCCTCGTCGCCATCCCCCTATCCAACTTCATCCCCCATCCACGTCGGAGCTTGAAGGAATGGGGAAGAAAGCTGCCGCTAAGGGGAAGCGGACGACCAGCACAAAGGAGGCGGCTGCTGAGGGGAGCAAGAGAGCAACGGAGCTGAACAAGAGGCGGAGGGGAGACATCGTCTTCTTCCCATCGAATCTGGATAGCAATGTGCTGCAAGCAAGGTACGGATACCCTGTGCGGGAGGGAAGTCTCGAAAGGGCATGGCGCACCCAAGGTTATGGCAGAGGGATTCATACCGATTCTTATGTGCGTACTTCATCTGTGGCCTCTGCCCTCCCTTCTCGGATTTCCTTGCGGCAATGATGGTGATCTATGGATTCCATCTTCTGGATTTCACGCCAAATGCAATGGCGTGCATGGCGATTTTTGCCCACGGGGGGAGAACTTTGTTGGAGTTGCCCCCAATGTTGATTTGTTCAGGCACTATTTTGTCCACAGAGGGGGGGGGGAGAACAAAGCCCACTGTTTCGGGAACTTAAGCTAGATGTCGCAGGTGTCGAGGGGAACCTGGGCTACCTCTCTGGTCAGCAGCGCGGCAGATGGGAGGAATGGAGAGCTGATTGGTGCTGGATTCAAGATGACAAGGCTCCGAATTTTTGCCAAGCGCGAGCAGAGTGCGTCGAGTGCGGCAATGATTGGAGGGAGGTTGGCCTTTCCGATAATAGGCTCCGTTCGGTAATAAACAAGATCACCGTTTGAAAGCTGCCGGGCTAACTATCGAGCATGTGGGGGCCGACTTTGTCCTTCGTCGCATCTCAACACTGCAGAAGAGGGACAGGTTCGCCTGGGAGTATGGAAATGCGGCGGATAGGATGTGTCTACTCCCCAGCTTGGCCAATAATCTGTCAGTCTATGGCCATGCCTGGTTGTGCGATCAGCTATTTGGCCACTTTAGGCTGTTCAAGTTGCTGGCACACGTCATCCCAATGAACATCAACTCCGCCAGGGACCAGATCTTGAAGTGGATGTCGGATTGAAATGCCCATGGATTTGCGGGTGACTGGAAGTTACCCACGCTCGATGAGGAGCTCGCTTGGTCCTCTAATCTGGTGGAAAGAGCCAGCAAGGTGGAGACCAGAATGTACAAGCGCACCTCCAAGGTGGAGGAGGCGTACATCAGGAAGAGCCTGGAGGAGGACAGGGCGCTCTGTGCTGTCGCGATGGCGAAGGCTGGGAAGGCAGTGAAGGGAAAGGAGAAGGCTGAGGATGAAGGTTCCTCCCACCGCAGAAGCGAGGCGCAAGCCACGGAAGAGGCTACCAGGGAGGATTTTGCTGGGGCAGGGCATGCCGGGGACGAGGTTGCTGGGGAAGAGCCTGCCAGGGACGAGCCTACCGGAATTGAGGCTTTGTGCACCACGGAAGCGGAGGTCCAGGAGAAGGAGGAGGTTGAGGAGGCGGGGGAGCCCAATGAGGAGTGGCTCACGGCAGGCCCTCAAGCCCTCGAGCCAGTCTTGAACCAGCGCCCCCGCAGGCAGGCGGCTAATCGGGGAGGAGTGGCTCCAGATCCTGCACCTACCGTTAAGAAGGTGAAGAAGACTACCTTCAGGGGTGGCAAGCCAGACACGGTGCGCCGTTAGTCATCTCGCCCCGCCGAGGCCAAAACTACTCCCTCTAAGCAACCAGCTGCTGTGGGAGTTGACTCCAGCTCCCAGCACGCCTCGAGTTCCTCGCAGAGCTCGTCCTCATCGGAGCACCCTGTGCCTCGGCAGGGCTCGAAGTTGTCGGAAAGCTGCGTCCCTCCGCTCCAAAAGAGAAGCAGGACGCCCTCGCCATCGGTGGAGTTTGAGCTGAACTCCATGCTTATTGATGAACAGTAAGGGATACCACTCCCCCCTTTTTTGTAGTGGCTTCAGTATGCTTGCTTGCATCTGTTGACTGACCTTGCTTGTCGTTGTTCAAGGAGGAGGAGACGGAGACTCTCATCCACCGGTCAAAATGGCTCAGGTGTATGGAGCCGCCGTAGACCGTGGAGGGCACGGGCCTGGCGGGGAGCAGCGCAATCGACCCGACACCAAGCCCCTATCTCAGCCCCCGGCACGAAGGTACAGGATTGGCCCATCCCGTGAGGCGCGATGCTGGAGAGCTCCCGACCTCCCCGACTGGAGGAGGAGGAGAGACGACCCAGGGTGAGCCCCTTCAAGAAGGGCTTTCCCCGCCCGTCGTCCAAGTCAAAGATTCCCCGGCAAGGATTGCCACGGAAGGGTCCATCCAGGATGATGCTGTGGTCGCTACGGAGGGGTACGGAAACCATGGCCCGACAGGTGACGTTGCCGGGGAGACTGAAGCTTCCGCCCAGCAGACCTCTCTGGGTAACTCATTCGTTTATTTTCCTTGCTTCTTTCTTTTGTAAAGTCGCTCCATGCTTCTGGTCTTCTAACACCTCCGCTTCTTTACTTTTGCTTGTTGTCTTCACTGACAGTCCCTCAGGCCGAAGAGCCTGGATTGCTGGAAGAAGTGGCCAGCATAGGGAGGGAAGCCATAGATGAAGCCGCTAAGATTGATGTCGCGGAGGGGTAGGGTGATGTAGGGTAGAACCCTAGGAGGGATCTTTTCACACTTGGAGGGGGGAAAGGAGAGAAATAACAAGAACACAACAAGAACACAAAGAGGAAATCGCTCCAACAATTCCCGATTACACATCCACTAGAGTAACAACACAAGATCCACAAGTCACAAACACAATCAAAGGAAAGATACAATGGCAAACTTCATCCCAAATCCAAAGGAGATGAGGGCTTGAAGATAGTCTACTCCTTGAGGAGGTCTTGAAATCCACAAGGATTCTTCCCTAGGGGGTCTTGATTCCACAAGGGAAGGTAGAAAGGAGCAAAGCTCACAAATATCTCATCTAATACTTTGCTAACCCTAAACATGGTCCTTGGTACGACTTATATAGGCTTGGGGTCAAAGGAGATGAAGACGGAGCCGAAGAAGCGATCTCAGCCGTCCACCCTGATGAGCCCGTGCGCACGGGGTAAGTTGGGCCCATGTGCACGGGCGTCCCATGCGCACGGTACAAGCCCGTGCGCACGGGCTGCTCCAGCGTCAACTCTCTGGATAGCCCGTGGGCACGGGGTCACCTGGGACTTCCAGTTTTGGTTGCTTTGCACTCCCTCTTTGTCCGTGTGGCCTTGGGGTGGTTCTTCTTTTTCTTGGGGGTGCTCCTGAGCGTCTTGGTGGTGTTCCTCTTCGTACCTAATGAGACATAGCGTATTTTAGTGAGGTGGGAACATTGTTCCATTTGTGTCCGTATGCAAGTTAAGTAGGAAGGAGTTCACCTCGGTTTCGAAAGCACATGTTCTTGCTCTTGTCATAGGTCCACGTGGGGCTTGATGTGTGGGTGTAGAGTCCATGGGGATGATGGAAGGATGCTCCGCATCATCTCCCCTCCATTGGGAGAGATCCGACCTTGGATCAAAAGCTTCATCTCCATGGTATGGCGTGAGGTCTTTGACGTTGAAGATGTTGCTCACATTGTACTTGTCTCGTGGTAGGTCGATCTTGTAGGCGTTGTCATTGTAGCGTGCTAGCACCTTGAAAGGTCCATCGGCTCGAGGGAAAATCTTGGACTTGTGTTCGGTGGGGAAGCGGTCATTGCGAAGGTTTAGCCACACTAGATCACCAATGTTGAAGACCATGGGTTGCTTGTCGATGTTGAGCTTGGTCGCCAGTCGTTGTACTTGGCGCTCGATGGTGTGCCTTGTATCCTCATGCATCCTCTTGATGTAGCTTGCCCGAGCACTCGCATCCATGTTGGTGCGCTCTTGTAGAGGAAGAGGTAGAATGTCCAATGGGGACAACGGGTTGAAGCTGTAGATGACCTCGAAGGGGGAATTGCCGTTAGTCAAATGTCTTGCACGGTTGTAGGCGTACTCGGCGATGGGTAGACACGCCTCCCACTCCTTGATGTTCTTCTTGATCAAAACATGGAGTAGAGTGGAGAGTGTCCGATTCGTCACTTCCGTTTGGCCGTCTGTTTGAGGATGGTATGCGGATGAGAACAAGAGCTTGATTCCGAGCTTGGTGCATAGGGTCTTCCAAAAGTAACTCAAGAACTTGACGTCACGACCGTAGACTATTGTCTTTGGTACTCCATGGAGTCGCAAGATTTCCCTACAAAAGAGATTTGCAATGTGTGAAGCATCGTCTATCTTGTTGCAAGGAATGAAATGTGCCATCTTAGAAAATCTATCCCCAAAAACAAACACGGAATCCTTTCCATTTTGAGTTCTAGGCAAACCAAGTACAAAATCCATGCTAATGTCTTCCCAAGGTTGATAGGGAATAGGAAGAGGCATGTAAAGACCATAAGATTGAGCTTTAGACTTAGCTTTGCGACATGTAGAGCATCGGGTGGTGAAGCGTGAGACGTCTCGAAACATCTTGGGCCAAAAGTAGTTCTTGGAGAGCGTGGCGAATGTCTTATCTCGTCCAAAATGTCCCATGAGTCCGCCTCCATGAGCCTATTGCGAAAGTAGCAAACGAAGAGAAGACTCGGGAATGCATAGTTTGTTAGCTCTCATAAGATAATCATCCTTGATGTAATATTGTTCCCAAGAAGTATGCGTCAAACACTTAGCATAAGGAATAGCAAAAGATGGATCATTAGCATACAATTCTTTGATGTGCTCAAAACCAATAACATTAAACTCAAGTTTAGTGACAAGCGTGCATATGCGTGAAAGTGCATCATAACTACATTTTCCTTACCCTTAATGTACTTGATCACATATGGGAAATATTCAATAAATTCACTCCATTTGGCATGACGCTTGTTCAACTTAGTTTGACCTTTTAAGTACTTAAGCGTTTCGTGGTCGGTATGTATGACAAACTCATGAGGTCTAAGATAATGTTCCCAAACATGTAGCACACGCACTAAAGCATATAATTCTTTATCATAGATGGGATAGTTAAGTTGAGCACCGGAGAGTTTTTCGCTAAAATATGCAATGGTTCATTTTTCTTGAATCAAAACTCATGATGCGGTACCACTTGCATCACAATGAACCTCAAAAGTTTTGTCAAAATTTGGGAAAGCAAGAATCGGAGCATGAGTAAGCAAAGACTTGAGCTCATCAAAAGTGGTGGTTTGCAAAGATCCCCAAACAAAGGGAGTATTCTTCTTACTCAAAGCATGCAAAGGAGCGGCAATAGTGCTAAAATCTTTCACAAAGCGACGATAAAGACCTACAAGACCAAGGAAGCTACGCACTTGTTGCAAATTGGTGGGTTGGGTCCAAGTTTTAATTGCTTCAATTTTAGCTTCATCAACATGGACACCCTTTGAGGATACAACAAACCCCAAGAAAACCACTTTGTCAACACCAAATGTGCATTTTTTTCATGTTTGCATAAAGGCATTCCTTGCGAAGGGTTTGCAAAACAGCCCTAACATGATTAAGAAGCTCGTTCATGGTTTTGCTAAACACAAGAATATCGTCGAAGTAAACCACAACAAAGACTCCAATATAAGGGCGAATCACATAATGCATAAGGCGCACGAAAGTACGGGGAGCCTCCGATAGACCCATAGGCATTACTAACCACTCATATAAGCCAAATTTGGTTTTGAAAGCAGTTTTCAATTCATCACCCTCTTGAATGCGGATTTGATAATAGCCACTTTTAAGATCAATTTTTGAGAAAAGTTGGCTCCACTAAGTTCATCAAGCATATCATCTAAGCGAGGATGGGATGCCTATAGCGAACGGTAATAGCGTTGATGGGTCTACAATCGGAACACAATCGGAAACTTCCATCGGATTTAGGTAGAAGTATAACCGGAACGGCACAAGGGCTTAAGCTTTCACGTACATGACCGTTGTTGATGAGTTGTTATACTTGCCGTTGAATCTCCTTAGTTTCTTCGGGGTTGACATGATATGGAGCTTTGTTTGGCAGTGGCGCTCCGGGGATGAGGTCGATTTGATGCTCAATGCCTCGTAGAGGAGGTAGACCCGGAGGTAGCTCATCGGGGAAAACATCTTGGAATTCCTGCAAAAGAGATTGAAACACTAAAGGTAGCTCGTGAGAGGTGTTAGTTTTTGGTTCTCCATCCTTGCACACAAGGACAAAGTGCATCACGCTCGATGGGTTCTCACACACTTCTCTCATCTCACTTTTTGTGGCAAATAGGATGAGGTTTTTCTCTCTAGGCGAAGAGGCGCTCAATTTTGGCTTGTGACTGTCACTCACTTTTGGGTGGATCACTTTCTCACTCGTCTCTCCATGATGGGTGGCTTGCTTGTCGGCTATCACTTGACTAGGAGACATAGGTCGTAGAACATACTCCTTCCCTTTCATCTTGAAGCTATAGTGATTGGTACGCCCATTGTGTATGAAACCACGGTCGAATTGCCATGGTCGACCAAGAAGGAGGTGGCAAACGGTCATTGGGACCACATCACACTCCAAAGTGTCCTCATATGCACCAATTTTGAAGGAGACTTGGACCGTATGCTCGATGCATATAGTGTCGGAGTCGCTTAGCCATTGAACCTTGTAGGGGTGCGGGTGCTTCCTCTTGACCAATTGAAGCTTGGAGAATAGTCCGTCACTTGCGAGGTTGTGGCAACTACCTCCATCGATGATGACCTTGACGGACCTTCCATTGATGCTGGCCTTTGTGTGGAAGATGTGGCATCGTTGGTCTTCTTCTTATTGATGTTGGAGGGTCAAGACCTTGGAGACAACAAGAGCGGGACTTGAATCTTCATCACAAAAGACTGGATCATCTTTGTCTTCGTTGTTCACTTGTCGGTGCATGGCCACTTGCTCAAGGGCTTCCATTTCTCCTTCACTCATGGAGTCGTAGGTGCCGTCATCATTGAAGATCATGGTGCGCTTGTTTGTGCACTCAAAGGACTTGTGGCCTCGGCCGCCGCATGTGAAACACTTGAAGGAGCTTGTCTTGACGGTCTCATCGGTCGTAGTAGATGACGAAGCACGCGGCTTGAAGTTGCTTGTAGTAGGAGGAGGACGACTTGAACTTGTCGAAGATTTCTTGTAACTTGTCTTGTCGCCGGTACTTGGTGATGCTCTAGTTGAGGTAGGAGTTGCCGAAGTCGCAGGAGCTTGATAAGAGGAGCCGTAGGTCTTGGACGAGTACTTGCATATTTGAAGTCATCTTGGACTTGTCGCTCGGCCTTGGTCGCTTGATGTACTAGCTCGAGGAGGTATGAGTATGGTTGGAAGTCGGCGATTCGCTTGATTGGATGGTTGAGACCGTTCAAGAAGCGTGCCATTGTTTGCTCGTCGTCTTCCTTGACATTGGCTCGAATCATGGCAATCTCCATTTCTTGGTAGTATTCTTCCACCGTCTTCGTGCCTTGTTTGAGGAGTTGCAACTTCTTGAAGAGATCACGATTTTAGTGTGTAGGCACGGAACGAGCTCTCATGACATCCTTCATCGCGGTCCAAGTTGTGATTGGTGGTTCGCCTCTTGTACGTCGTCGCTCAATCAGTTGTTCCCACCAAATGACAACGTAGTCTTGGAACTCGAGTGATGCCATAGCGATCTTCTTCTCTTCATCGTAGTTGTGCAACCGGAAGATTTTGTCAACCTTCAATGCCCAGTAGAGGTACTCTTCAGGGTCATTGCTTCCATTGAACTTGGGCATGGTGAACTTTAGCTTGTCGTAGCGGAGTTCTTCATCGAAGTAGCGGTTGTGATGTCGCTCTTGTCGAGGTGGAAGATCCTCAAATGCTCGTTCCTCGAGATGTCGCTCTTGGCGTGGAGGACGATGATCCACTTGCTCTTGTTGAACTTGAGGTTGAGGAGGAGCTTGACGAGCTTGTGGCGTAGCTTGAGGAACTTGACGTTGCACGCGGGGTTGGTAGTTCCTCTCGTGGATTTCTTCTCGAAGAGCTTCCTCTTGATTGCGCCATTCGCGATTGCGGTTGGCGATGGCTCGACCTAATTCTTGAAGGGCACGTTGCGCCTCAAGAGCTTGCGCTTCTCGTTGTTGTTGTTGAAGACGTTGAGCCTCGGCGTCTTGTTCTTCTTGGTGTAGACGCGCTCGTTCTTCCTCTTGGCACCGTAGTCGTTGTCATTCTTGAGCTTGAGCAAAAGTGTCTTGGTTTGAACGAGGACAAGGAACTTGCTCATCGATTTGCTCTTGTGAATGGTTGACGTGTAGTAGGTTTCGAGATGCCTGACGGTCTTGACGCGCGGCTCGTCGAAGAGTGTTCAATGACGGTGTACTTGAGCCAGAGAAGGTGTCGTCGGAGTGTCGACTTGAGTGGCTCCGTCTTGAGTAGGAAGAAGTTGAAGGAGGCCGGTTGACTAACAAAGCACGGATCTCGTCCATTCTTGCATCGTTCTCTTGCTTGTGCGCGTCGAGCTTGTTGTCGAAGTAGTCCCGTGTACGTTGCTCGGAGAGTCGTAAGTCGGTGGTGAGGTTGTCGATGCGGTCGTTCATTGCTTGTTGCTCTTGATGTAGCGATCTTTGTGCACCAAAGAATTGGCTCTTGGTGACGAATGATGACATGTCATCGTCTTGCTCGATGAAGAGTGGGTTGGTAGAGGTACTTGGCCTATCCATCATATGGAAGTGGTGGTGAGTAGGAAAATGAGAGAACAAAACCAAAGTTACCTTTTCCGAAGATTATGGATGTAACAAGTACGATGCCACGTGATGTTACAATAGGGGAATTGGTACAGGGAATTGTTTCTCACACCTACAAGTAAATGGTCTATGGAGGAGCTCGGTTAGGAAAGGCATAAATAATTCAAGCAAATGTTAGTCAAGAAGTTGATATAGTTGAGAAGATTCACAAATGGCAAGCAAGACAAATAGATCAACCTCCAAAGGCAACACAAGGAACACACACACGGAAGATAAACGGGATCCGCACAACCAAGGGCGAGCTTGAAGATGTCGATCCACGGGAAAAGCTCCTGTTGTACGGATACTAGAGGGACGCTAGCTCGATTGCACTAATGGGCTAGATACGCTAGTGCACCAACCTAATAGAGAAAACCGCTCGTCTCACTATCCCAAGTATGCTTATGTATGTGATGACTAAGATGACGCCCATATGCTAAGAGGCTCGATGCCATTGCTTATAAGATCTTTGCTTCTCTTCTCTTTTGCTTGAAAGCTTTTTTTACTATGCCACGATGCTTGATATACGAGCCACACAACGAGGTAACAAGTAGTAAATGCACGGGATGGACGGAACACTAAATGGTGCACTAAGGCGTGGCCCGGCAATACTCAACGAGCAAGTCTCGATGGGTAAGCTACGCGAAATGGCTCGAGTTATCAATGCAAAAGCAAGGGTGAGAGTCGTCGAGGTTACCGTCCGATCTTATGGTAATGGTGAAGTCGTTGAAGTCAATGTGTTGTCCGAGTTGATGCTTGGTGGCGATGACCATGTCCAAATGGGCCTAAGTAGCCGAAACACCTTAGGACACAAGAGAAACCGCGGTCCGAAACTCAAACAAACACGTGGAATGGTGCGGAAGAACACAAGGGGTGGTGGGAAACAAAATGAAGAAAAATGAAAATGGCCGAACTTCCCAGGATATTCCGTGTGCACGGGGTAAGTGAGGCCCGTGTGCACGGGGTCTCGGGGGCCCGTGCGCACGGGGTGTTCTGGGAGCGGATGAACACGCCGGGATCCGAGGGGATTTTGCACAAATAGGACAAATTCGAGGATTTGGGGGGTGGGGAAGATGGTAGATGGGTAGATCCACTTGCCAAACTCCAAATTCGTGGATCAAAACAACCAAATCACACAAGATCAAACAAATTGCAAGAAAATTTTTGGGGCTATTTTGGTGGGGATTTTCGGATTAGGACGAAAAACAACGAAATCAAGCTAGAAAGTGGAAGGTAGGGACTCCAAGATGTGAATCAACCTGGCTCATGATACCAAGATGATGTTGGGTAGAACCCTAGGAGGGATCTTTTCACACTTGGAGGGGGAAAAGGAGAGAAATAACAAGAACACAACAAGAACACAAAGAGGAAATCACTCCAACAATTCCTGATTACACATCCACTAGAGTAACAACACAAGATCCACAAGTCACAAACACAATCAAAGGAAAGATACAATGTTAAAGTTCATCCCAAATCCAAAGGATATGGGGGCTTGAAGATAGTCTACTCCTTGAGGAGGTCTTGAAATCCACAAGGATTCTTCCCTAGGGGGTCTTGATTCCACAAGGGAAGGTAGAAAGGAGCAAAGCTCACAAATATCTCATCTAATACTTTGCTAACCCTAGACATGGTCCTTGGTACGACTTATATAGGCTTGGGGTCTAAGGAGATGAAGAAGGAGCCGAAGAAGCGATCTCAGCCGTCCACCCTGATGAGCCCGTGCGCATGGGGTAAGTTGGGCCCGTGCGCACGGGGTGCTCCAGTGTCAACTCTCTGGATAGCTCGTGGGCACGGGGTCTCGGGGGCACGTGCGCACGAGGTCACCTGGGACTTCCAGTTTTGGTTGCTTTCCACTCTGTCTTGGTCCGCGTGGCCTTGGGGTGGTTCTTCTTCTTCTTGGGGGTGCTCCTAAGCGTCTTGGTGGTGTTCCTCTTCGTACCTAATGAGACATAGCGTATTTTGGTGCGGTAGCAACATTGTTCCATTTGTGTCCGTATGCAAGTTAAGTAGGAAGGAATTCACCTCGGTGCAGTGCTCTTGCTCTTGTCATAGGTCCACGTGGGGCTTGATATGTGGGTGTAGAGTCCATGGGGATGATGGAAGGATGCTCCGCATCATAGGGACATGCTCTCGGGAGCGTCATGAGCCCCTGACAGAAACGGAGCAGATTCGTGACGGCACACCAGTGGCGGGGGCGACGGTCAAGGAGAAAGTCCCCCTCCAAACCATGGATCCGCTCCCCTCATTTGGAACCGCGGTGGAGGCCTCACCGTCATCTTTGAGCCAGTTGGCGCTGGTGCTCGCGCAACCTAGGCTTGGAGCCCCCGGCTCGTCAGTGGCGACGAGCATGGAACTTGATGAAGAGCTCTAGCACATCATGGTGTTGTTGTACCAAGGGGTTGACGAGGCAGACGATCCTACTGCTGTCGTGATGGACTTGTCCTTCCTGGAGTACATGGCGACAAGTATCAAGGAGATGCAGGGCCGACACAGCCAGAAATGGCAGGTGCTCAAGGAGCAGCGCAAGTCTGCCAACAAGGTGGATCAGCAACTGAGGGACAAGGGAAACGAGCTGCGAGATTGGCACGGCAAGCAGTTCCAGGTCCTAATGAAGCGGCAGGAAACGATCTCGATGGTGATCAGGGGCGGACCCAGAACAAAAATGTCCCGGTGTCCCTGTGTACATCATATATATGATAGCACACTTGACAACTCTAATGTATATATGACACTACGATTCCTTTACAAAATGTATTGTTTCACTTCCACTTGAAATACTAGTTAATTATGTGAAGTTCAACACTAAAGCATACAAACTCCAAACAATGAAAATGAATATAATCGGAGAACGACATACGACAATAGATCCTGATTGCCTATAAAAAATAACTTAGTACATATTAAATGAACTTGCGCAATAATTCATAAATTAAGTTACAAGCATTACTTTTTAAAATAACCCTACACGTCCTTTTCCATCAATTTTCCTCTAATTTACCGATTTTTCTGTTCAAAAAAATGCACAACGAGTTACATCATCTGTGTTTGAATATGCAAGAATAGAAACAATGAATAAGCATATTGATTAAATTGTACAATTAGGGAGTTAAACTTATAGGACATTGTGCCTTCCTGCTACCGTGAACGTGCTTGAGAAATAATCCAGTTAGATGTGAATCACTAACTGAAATTGCCAAATCACAGCAATTTGTTCCCAATTGTATTACCTTTAAATTTTAGAACCCTAACCCTACAATTAGGATAACAGAAATTATATAGAATTGAGATTCTAGAATTTTAGATCCACAATTAGTACCAAGTGCAGGGCGTCGTACCTTTGTTTACTTCAAAAATCAAAATCAAAATTCCAGAAAGCTACGAGCGGGAGAGGCCGGGATGATAGAGTCTGGCGGTTGGGTGGTGTGGCGACTGGCCGTCTGGCCGAGCGGCGGGGGGGGGGGCGACACCGTGGCCAGGTGAGACGAGACCAGAAAAGGCTAGAAACTGAACAGTCGAGTAGTCGTACAGAGATATGAGTAAACAGAGATCGATTAATCGATCGGCAGCTAATTAGATAGCCAGGCCTAGGTCTGGGTGCGCACGTTAGCTAGCCGGATGGGCATTGACCGCTGGTGCCTACGTCTACGTGGGTTGCACTGCCTCGCTGCTTAATCAATGGGTTGGCCGGTGTCCAGCTCAAAAATTTATAGGTGTCCAGCCCAGAAATATGGACCTCATATAGCGTAAGCACAAGATTTACCCGGTGTCCTATGACACCGGGAGGGCTAACGTAGGTCCGCCCCTGATGGCGATGCAGGATGTCATTGCCCAGGAGGCTCACATGGCGGAGCGCAAGGCGCTTCTGGATGCCAGGGAGCAGGAGTCTCCTCTTGAGAGGAGAAACTTGAGGCCACCCTCCGCACCAAGGATGATGATCTGGAAGCCCTCGTGCAGCACTGCACCAAGGAGTTGGAGGATAAGCACAAGGCTGCCCTGGATACCCTCAGCGTTGATTCTGCTGTCCAACTAAAGAAGCTTGCCAACAACCTTGCCACTGCATCCACTGCCAAGACTGACCTCGAACAACAGGTAGCCAAGCTAACGGAAGAGCTTTCCGGGAGCACCAAGGAGGTCATCACCCTTAAGGAGGAGGCCCAGAAAGCAGAAATCGTTCTGAAGGAGATACAATCACATCTCTCCTCCAAGAGCAAATGCCTCGAGACCGCCAACAGCACCATTGAAGACCTGAAGGCCAGGATCGGCAACTTGGAGAGCTCGGTGGAGTCCAGCGGGGCCCGTGAGCAGTAGCTGACATAGGACTTGGACACCTCCAGGCGTCTCTGGAAGGAAACAGAGGACAAGCTGGTGAATCATACTGAGCAGGTCAACCTCTGGATCAAGAGCTTGATTGACATCACCAAGCGTCTCACCGCCAAAGCTGCAGTGATGGGCATGGACGGGCCGGTCTTTTCGGCCAGCAAGTAGGAGGTTCCCAGCGTCAAGCTAGGGGTCTTCTTCAATGATCTGATCAATAAGCTGAAGGCGCATGAAGAGGGGAGGGTCAGCCACTTCGTGACTAAATCCCGGAAGC
Organism: Aegilops bicornis; assembly: GCA_021605145.1. Lineage (NCBI taxonomy): Eukaryota > Viridiplantae > Streptophyta > Magnoliopsida > Poales > Poaceae > Aegilops > Aegilops bicornis. Next base: position 444,414,804 of record CM038675.1, on the reverse strand, counting down.
TTCCCCGCGACGCCCTCTTCATGGTCCTAAGCAACATCGCCTGCCGCCATCCGGACCTCGACCTTGCCGATGGCTTCAAGAAGCCGCCGGAGGGTGCTGACGTTCATGCTACTGAGGAGAGGGCCGCTCCACTTGCTGCCAAGGTCCTTTCTGTTCCAAGGGCTCCACGCGGCCGCCAGGCCTGACGCTGAACTGTATTCGCCACTGTGTTGTCCTGTAACAAAACATGGTGTATGCCCTATGTTTAGACATTGTTTTATTTATGCTCATGCAAGACTGATGTTTTTGCTTAATCTTAGTTGCGTGTTTATCCCTTCAGAGTTGACTCGTCAGTGTTTGTATGATTTGCCCCTATGCATGTTTAGGTTGCTTGCCGATATCACATTTGTCGCGATTCTCGTTAGGGTTTGGCGCTTAGTACTCATCTTGGCGTGGATCTGTCCCGGCAAGTTTTTCCTTGGTAGCATTCGACGCAGCCACTCATTCTGCGAGCAGGCTCGGGACAGAACGAGTGTGCAGACAGAAATGCTAGCAAGGTGCCATTACACAAAGGATTTCCTCATACGAACACTTCAGCGCCCTAGGGATAAACACATGCAAAATCTTAAACTCAGAAGGGAGCAATGACTGTATGAACTTAGCTTTTGTCTTCGCTTCCTCCCATCCCCTTCTGCTGTGATTGCTCGCTGCGTTCGCATACCCCGGGAAAGATGGATGTCGTGTGCATAGTCCTTAGGCTCCCGGCAGGGGCCAATAAAAAACCAAATGTATCTTGTGAGCGGCAGGACGTGGTACAAGGTACGACCGGTTTCTCTCCCCTCCCCTCCATATATTTCGAACAATCTGATGGCGGCGGGCATAGAAGTCATGTTAATGCAGACAGCCTTGCCGGAGCACACTTGCTGGGGCATCGACCAATGGATTTGCACCAGCGCTCCACTCAGGATTTCCCTAAGTAAGGTAAATGTTGAACCGAGTTTCGTGCGGTACTCATCGACATCGACGATGCTAGAACACATAGTGGATCGATTGTCGATAAGTGAGAGTGGCGGAAAGAGAAACCTAGCACCTATACACTTTCCCCCTTTCCCGGGATGGGATTGGCATGGCGACCATGCCGCCCGACCTGTCGGGGTTGGCTCGCTGCTGTCATTATTGATTCTTGCCGCTAAAGTGGGTATGGTAGAGGGAGGCGATGGAGATCGAACAGGATGTGGGGAGAAAGCGATATCGCTCCCCCTCTTCGTTCCCACCATAGCCCGTTGCTTCTTGGGTATCTTAGGCAATAGAGTTGTTGATGAAGTAAATGACCAGGAAGATGACACGCTCCGTACGCTTCTTGGGTTCGCGCAAATGACTCCCCCTACCTAGCCCGCCAAAGATGTCGTGGGAAACCACGACACCTATGGGCCATGAGCCCCTTGTGGTTTGGCAGGGGGATGAGCCTGTTGCACAAAGAGCAGAAAGTCATAGCACAGCACGGCAAGGATCACACAGGCGATTTACCCAGGTTCGGGCCACCGCGAGGCATGAAACCCTACTCCTGCTTTGGTGGATTGATGGTGGATTGATGCTTTGGTAGGGTTGCCTTAGGGTAAGAGCAGCTATGCGCGTATGAGTGTACAAGGGTCCGAATCCTTTCTATGGTTGCCATGGGCCTCCTTTTATAGATCAAGGGATCACCAAAGTGGCAAATTAGTCATTGCACACTGATTAGATAGCAAACAGTGTTATCATACCTAACTCTGCAGGCAGGACAGAGCGCATTAAATGCGCTGCTTAGTGTCACATCACGGCGTGCAGCCAGCTTCTCACCTGCCTTCTTGACACGTCTCTGGAAGGGTGTCATTTGGAGTTGATTTCCATAGGAAATGGCTGCCATGTGGCAAGAAGCAGCCACTTAGTCACATGGGGGCTTGACACCACGCCAATCGATGGTTTGCGTCACTGTGAGGTGGAGTGGTGAAGCCTTGGAGGGGTGGTTTGCCTTTGTAATGCCCGGCAGGCCTGCCGGGACGGTCTTGAGGATTGCCTCCAGGGTAACCTTGACCTCGTCAGGCTCGCCTGCCTAGCAAGGGAGGATTTCCCTTAGTGATATATGTTGCTTCCTTTGGCTCAACTTGGTCTTCTTGATATGTACTCTGATTCCTCAAAGAGCTAATTTCTCTTGCTTGGTCTGGTATTGGATGTTGCAATCTTGATCTTAGGCCTATGGTTTGTTGTCCGTGCACAAGTCAGGGGGAAACATATACCCCTGTTCATGTACCCCGACAATTTAGCACAGCTAAAAACTGGTATGCCGAGCATTTGATCTTTTCCCTTCCCGTCATCCATTCAAGGATCCATGTCGAGCTATCTCCAAGTTCTCCTGAGATGTACAGAGTGGAATAGAACTGATGGATTACTGCACGATTCCAGCCATTATTGAAGCGAAGAAAACCCTTTAGGAACACAGGTTCAACATGCTCTATGGCATGATCGAAGAACGGTAATTCTTGTGATTGAAAATTCGATTCTTGCCGAATAAAATCTGAGCACAATACACAGCCTGTTCTTGAGTCCAATATCTGGGTGACAGTGAAGTCCTCTCTCCATCCTATGGGCTGGTCCCAAAGAATGCTAGCTTTGAAAGATGAAGCTGCTCACTGAATGAAGGACCATTTGGGCCATCTTCAGCAAGGAACAGGGGAAATGTTTCCCTGGGATTATTCAGATTTTCTTCATCCCTTACTACCATGGACCGAGTATCATTAGGTGCTGGCATATCTTCATCAATTGGTTTAAGTGGAGGAAGGGGCCTTTTCAACTTCTCCGAAACTCCTTCAACGGCTTTGTGACTATCAGGCACTAGGGCCTTTTATTTCGGTGCATTTTCTTTGGTGGGAGGCACAACAATCCCTTCAGACACAAGGGTCACAACTGCTTCTTTCTCGGTTTCTTGGGGCACAGACAGTGGAACAACTCCTTCGTGGGCCATGGGCTCTTCAGATTTCTTTTCTTCCGGTTCTTACTGCGAAGCAGCAGAAGCGGGAGCATGATCAACATCCATCTGGGTAGGGGCGCCAGGTGATGTGACTGGGGTGGTATATTCTCGAGAAGCATTGAGCTCCCCCTCAATCTTGTCATTCTCCTCCTTGTTGGATACGGAGGGCTCAACTTGCATTTCATTCGGAGGAGATGAAACTGCCTTCTCAACCTCAACCTCTTCATCGGTTTTATCCTCTGAGGCTTGCTGCTTAGTTTGGGCATTTTCTTCATCAGACTTGTTGAGAAAGATATCAACAACATCAGCCTCTTAAGCAGCTGAGGTAGGAATGATAACCACATCAGGTTCATCTTGTTGCATGGGTTCATCCTCGTGAGTAGGGGATGGTGGTATCTACTGCAGAGGAGCACTTGAGTCAATGGGAGCATCAGTTGCAACATTTTGAACACAACGATATTTTATCCCCTTTGGCTTGCTGGCTCTTGCCTTTGCCTTATGATGCTTTTCTTCCTTGATCCTTCGTCGAGCAAGATCTGCCTGACGGTCAATGTCATCATTCCTTTGGTCACACAGTTGAGAAACTTCCATTTTCAGACGTGAGTGCCTCTCAATTTTGTCATTCCTCATAAGATTGAGAGCTTTTGTGAGCTCAACAATTTCCTTGTTCAGACTTTTCCTTTCTGATTCAGTACTGGCATCTCGTCTCAGTTGCTCGAGGGTTTTCTTGTCCTCGACAGCTTGGTTTAGCTTCTTACTTATTTTCCTCAGCTTAGCAAAATGTTTTGTTACCAGTTTGGTAACATCATCAGGAAGTGATGTAGGGTGGAATAGGGCCGATCTTTCACGATTGGAGCGGATCCTACGAAGAACACGGGGTGAAACACGAGGGGAAAACAAGAGGAAACACTCAAATCAATGAGGAAGATCACACGTGCTACATCCATGAACATAAAAAGTGATACAAGATTCAAACGCAACAAAGGACGATACAAAAGGTCTTCTCCGTTTGGAGGTCTTGAGGGGTCTTCCCGTGATGGGGTCTCGAATCCACTTGGGGGATCTTGATGAGGACATCAATACCATTGTTACACCCACAGTCCCTACTGCAACATATATTGGACCAATTACTAGAGCTCGCGCACGCCAATTAAATTATCAGGTACTTTCATTTCTTGGTAATGATTCTAATGTTCATGAGAATATGATGTTGCCTAAATTGGATACATTTATTTTGCTTACAGATGAAGGGCCTGGCATGGATAAGAGGGATGAACACTAGAGCAAGCCCAAGCATGGAGATGATGGCATGCGCAAGGGGAACAAGAACGGAGTTACAAGTGATGATTTCAGGACTTTGAACCCACCATAAGGAGTGCATGAAGCCTTGGACGAAATATACAAGATGGCACTTCATAAATTTCGTCCAGAGGATATTATAGGTGCTGTGTCACCTTATTATTGGGCTAGGCCCATGTAATTTTGAAATACTTAAGTATATGCTATTTTTAGAGTCTGTATGTGTGGGGAAACAAGAGTTAGGGTTGGTTTCGGACCCCTCCTCCAAGGGCCACGAAATTCCCCCCTCTTCCTCCATATATACAGCCCTTAGGGCGTCATTTTTACTTTGGGTTTTATTTAGATTAAAAGTTCGCCATAGCTGCAACTTCGCGTACTTTGTTTGTGTTCAACGACCAGACAAAGGCGTCACAGAACCCCGCCTTCATTAATAAAGCTTTCCTCTTATATTCGCAATATCCAGATTGCAATCTCAGCTTCTTGCTTGTTCTTCGTTTGCTCGCAGGAAACAGATCCTCGTGGTCAGGTTGATCATGCTCCGGCATGGTCAATAACCTCTCGGAGTTGGTTTAGCGATTGCTAAGGCGCGACGCCCTCGTACATTCGTAGTCGGATCGTCAAAGTCTACTCCACCATAAACGATAGCCACCATCTCATTGAAAGACGGGACACCTTTGCCTCTATCAGATCTTCTCCATAGAGGTCATGAACCCGATGGAGAAGGTATCAAGTGGATGAGCAAAGCTCTGTCTCTCAAATGGGCTAAGCCTTTGCTAACCCTAGAAAGAGGGAGGAGAAGGGGTATATATAGTCTAAGGGGGCGAAGGGATACATGGGCCTCGGCCCTTTCACTGTGCCTAGACAGGCGAAGCCGTATGTCCGGGCGTCGGGCCGGATGTCCGGGCCTTCACAAGGAGACGGGTGTCCGGGCAAGGGGGCTGGTTGTCCGGGCTGGCGGGGTCGTTTCTAAGCTCTTTGGATAGACGTGGTCCGGATTTCCAGGCCGGGGGCTGGATGTCCGGTGGCTCATGAAGAGCCGGATGTCTGGGCCTTTTGTCGGATGTCCGGGCTGGTGGTTTCCAGCTTCGGTGGTGTTCTGTGATGGGCGCTGAATTTCCGGGCGAGGGCCGGATGTCTGGGCTTGCATCTGGCCAGATGTTTGGGGCCTGGGCCTGGGCCACCATATGCTACCACCATATATCCACCACCAATCCGAGTTCTTTTCATATTAGGTTTGCTTTCGAGATCAATCTATTTTCTAATTCGTGTTTCCTTGCCTGAGTAGGTTTCGAAAAAAAAGAGTAGAGACCCCCGGGCAGTTTTTAGGCCAAAATTTCGGCAGCCGAATTTTTTCCCCTGTCCTATTTTTAGGCTTTTCTGAGTCTTTTGAGACACTCGCCATCATAGTGATTTTTTGTCGCACTTTTTCGTCGTCACTGCCCTGATTTCCGAAAAAGAAAAAATGTCAAAAAAAGTTTCGTGTCTATCCTGTTAGTTTGACTTGGGAAGAGTTTTGAGACACTCGCCATTATAGTGATTTTTCACAAAAAAAGAACGCAAAAAATTCAGAGTGTGCTATTCCCTTGTTTACGTGCCGCGTCGTGATCTTGTTCGTGTTCTACGCTCGCGTCTCTAGTACGGTCTAGCCTAGGACCAGCACAGTACCGTCGTTGAGCGTTTATTCAACTTTGCATCTCTGAATTGATTATTGCTGACCTTTTTTGCTACCATATTATAAGCCTTCCTAGCTCCTCATACAAGTACGTCGTGCGTTTGACTCTCCCTGGTAATCGCTCTATCCAAGCTTTGAGAGTTTTGACTACAACGGTTGCAGATCACCGCCTGCTGCTGAGTAAGAACTGGTAAGAATTTGAGATTTGCTAGATGGATTTGTGACGCCCACCACCACCACTTGTTAGTAGTCTGTAGGATCATATTATTGTGTGTTTCTGTTGCTGCTAACCATGGCAGGATCACAAGCTGACGAGATTGACTGGGAGAACTTTATGAACAAGGAGCTTCGTGATAAGTTTCAGCAAATGATGAGTGGACAAATGGACAATGTGCTCAACAGATTTGAAGAGGCCATGGAGAAGATAGATGGCATTAAGAAGGCATTCGAGACAAAGCTTGATAACAAGTTTAATGAATTGCTCGCGCGTCTTCCACAACCACCGCCCGTTGTACCTGTCACACCTCTATAGCAACTACAACAACAACATCGCCTTCCAAATCAAGTGGGACGAGCACTGCGCATTCCCCTTGAGCCTGGTCAAACTTCTGGTGTCGTTGTACCTACTGTTGATGCTTCTATAGCTCCTGCTGCTACTGCAGAGGAGGAGGACCATTACGAGGATGAGGTTGATCAAAATCAGAACTACGTACAACCACCAGCACCACCACCACCAGGTTGTCCTCATGCATATCATCGCAATGGTAGGGCTGCACCACCACCTGAGGTACGAGATCATGACCATCTTCCTAAACTAAAATTGAATATCCACCATTTGAGGGTAGATATGATGCGGAGCATCCCACAATCATCCCCATGGACACCACCTAAACTATCCAAGCTCCAAGTGGACCCATGACAAGAGCTAGGGCTCGTGCTGTTCAATCCGAGGTGACATCTCTCCTACTTGAGTTTCCCTCCTCTTCAAGTGAGACATGGCTACTGCCTAAGTCCGACATGCTATATGTGATTAGGTACAACACTCAAGACCCGAAGCTAAGAGCTGAAGAAGAAGAGACAGGCGTCAACACTCTGGACAGCCCAGAACTTCCGGCCAGATCCTGGAACTTCCGGCCCCCGGACCCTCCGGCCGACCCGATGCTTCCGACCTCCGACGTCTTCGACCAGCCCGGTCATGCCTACTTTCTGGTTAGCCCGGAACCAGGCCCGGACCTTCCGGCCCCCGGAAGCTAGGCCAGCTCCTCCCGCGCCCACGCTCTGGTTAGGCCGGACCCTTCCCGGAACCTCCGGCGCCCGGTGTCGGCGTTCCCGGAATCAAGCCCTTCATCACCAAAGGCCTCCCGTGGCCACTGCAGGCTGCTGCGCCTTCACCGCCGAGCTACGCAGCGTCGCGTGGCCCGGCAAGTTCAAGCTAGACAAAGGTCCTCGCTACGACGGCACGGCCGACCCTGCGGAGTTCCTCCAGCTCTACGAGCTGGGTATTGAAGCCGCCAACGGGGACGAGAAGGTCATGGCGAACTGGTTTCCCATGGCGCTCAAGGACGGTGCCCCACTTTGGCTCTGAACACTGGCTCTGGCACGATCTCCTCACAGGGACGAGATGCGCTTCATCGCCAACTTCCAAGGCACTCGCGGCCGGCCTCCTGCCGTGAGCGACATGCGCCGCATCAAGCAGCAGCCAGGAGAGACCCTGCAGAAATACATCCAGCGCTTCAACAACGCACGCCTCAAGATTCCCAAGGTGACCGAGGAGGCCATCATCTCAGCCTTCTCCGACGATGTGCGTGACGTCAAGATGAAGGAGGAGCTCGCGATGCATGAAGACATGTGCACATCCTTGGAGCTGTTCAACTTGGCGACCAAGTGCGCCAGGGCTAAGGAAGGACGCCTTTCCCTCCTCGAACTGCCGGCTGCCGACCCAGAAGAGAAGACGCCCAAGGTCAAGGATGTGAAGCGCAAGGGGGCTGCTGTGCTCGCGGCAGAACGAGACACCAAGCGAGGCAGAGATCAGCCCGAGTCTTCCAAGGGCAGCCGGTACTGTGTGTACCACGACCTCCACACCCACAACACCAACGAATGTCAAGAGCTCAGAGCCGTGCGAGAAGGGCGAGTCGGTCGACGCCCCGACCGCAGTGATCGAGGCTACGGCCGAGGAGGAGGAAGAAACACAGGACGCTGGGAAGACCGAGGCCCTCGCCAAGGGTGGTGTGACCGACCTCGCGAGGACCGCTGGCAGGATCAGCCTCGCGAGGGAGGTTGGAGGGACCCGCCTCGCCAGGGAGGCTGGAGGGATCAGCCTTGCGAGGATCGCCTGCAAGGCAACGCAGCCTCCCTCCTCTCGCCACCGCAGCCAAGGAGAAATGAAGACCATCATCGGACGAGGGGTTGGGGGCTTCCGGAGCCATGCGACAGCTTGTATCTGGGCGGATCTCAAGCCCCAGCCTCTTAACGCATCTTCGAGCAGTTCGCCCGCGAAGTGAATGCATTCCTCCCCAAGCTCGAAGCCACGCGCCCCCTCAGGTGGTCAGCGTGCGCCATCACGTTCAGCTCAGCGGATCAGCTCAAGTGCGCCGACACAGCCGGAGTCCTCCCGATGCTTTGTTCCCCAATCATCAGCAACGTGCAAGTCACCAGGACCCTCATCGATGGCGGAGCAGGGCTCAACGTCACATGCTGCCGAGACATTCAACAATCTCCAAGTGCCTAACAATCAGCTTCAGCCAACCAAGCCTTTCTCCGGAGTCACCGATGGCTCCACAGTTCTGATTGGGCAGGTCCGCCTCCCTGTCACCTTCAGGGCGCGCGATAACTACCGCACCGAGCTCATTGACTTCGACGTCGCCCACATTCGCCTGCCATACAATGCCATCCTCGGGTACCCAGCTCTGGCTAAATTCATGGCCGTGACTCATCACGGCTACAATGTCCTCAAGATGCCAGGAAGCGGTGGAGTCATCACGGTGCCTTGTGAAGAGAGAGACGCAGTGTGTTCCCTGGAGCGTGCTTTTCAAGCCGCATCACTTGAAGACCTAGATCACAGGAGGCGGAAGGCTCCCGAGGCTGCTCCTAAGAAGAAGAAGACATCGCCTGGCCCGACCCCTCGGAGGCAGGCCCCTCGTGGTCCGCGCCTCAGGGGCACCTCCTTCTGTCGCATAGGAAGGCGCGCCGGCGCCTCCTCGGCAGTGGCTTGGGGCTCTCTCCTGGAGGGCCACCGACTTTGCTAAGATCACAAGGGAGGCGCTTGGGCACCACTTGGAGGCGTGTTTCAAAGCACGTTTCCCTCAGGAAGGAGCAAGGAAAGGAGGGCCAAACCCTCAGGAGTTCGTTAGCAAGATCATTCAGGAGCTGCAGGAGTCAAGAGTGATGAGTGGCAGCCGCCGCTTACCTGCCGTAGCTCCCCATCCAGGCGAGGATGGAGGGTTGCGCGTCTGCATCGACATACCGGGGCTCAACCGAGCCGCCTCTCAGGAGCGCCTCTAGCCCTCACGCATGGGGCATTGTGAAGGTCCACCCCACAGCTACGTTCGCATGCCTTACGGTTTGCTTTGAACGGCTGCTGCCACGGCGCCTCATGAGGAGCGCCCGAGGCTCAAGTGGCGGGCGTTCCCGCAGTCCTAGCGGAGATGGAGATGGTCGCGAGGAGCCACCAGCGCCTCCGGAGCCTCCCGAGGCTCCTGGGCACGGGGCTCGTGAAGATCGGCTTCCGCAGCCGCACGACGTCCGCTACTTGACATCCCTTCATCTTCAACGTTATCGGTGATATCCTTGAGTTTCATTTTCGGGAGCGCCCCTGTGGCTGCATCATTCCCAGGCCGCGTGGGTCCATCCCTGCGGCGTGTATCCCTTTTGCTTCATGTTCCTAGCTTACTTTATTAGGGGCGCCCCTCGGGCTGCATCATCCCCAAGCCACTCGGGCCAGACCCAGTGGCATGTATCCCTCTTGCGTTTATTCAGGTTGTGCGTTTGACCCATCATGATTGTTATTTGGTGCTTGTCCACGGCACCCCTCTCCCTTCATGTCGGCCGCTTGCACGTTAAAGCGGGGGTACCTGAGCATCGCGACTCATAGGCTCCTACTGGCTCTCCAGCCCTCACTCTCTGGCCTTGTCCACGAAATCGCGACCTGGCGTACCAGCGATGGCTGAGACCCGCTCGAGGGCCGGGACCCGAGGACGTAGAGCGCCGGCATCTAACCAAATTTGCAGGAACACATCACAAGTTAAGGCCCAGTGCCCGGCGCAACCCGCCTTGAGGTAGGGCCCCTGTGAGTCCTGCTGGCTCACGGGTGCCCAGATACACCTCGTCGAGCCTTACCGTGCCAGCCACGTGTCGTGGCGGGGCTGTACGCGCCTGTGGCTCCTCCCGGAGGGGAACCCCTCCCACGCACTAGTGGAAGCACCATGCTCCGTGCTGGCTGATGACACTGCCGAGGAGCGGCTATGCCCGTACACATACGGAAGCGCTATGCTCCGCGCTGGTGATAAACAACTGAGGGTGGCCCCCGGCCGCATCAACCTCAGGGATCCCGAGCTCAGTGTCTGGCCTCATCGTAACGCCTCCCCTCGGGAGTGCCGCGCGAGGGGGCTAGGCACGGGGGCTACGCCTGGATCACGCCCAGACGCACGCCACCCAGCCAGGCCCCTCGGGCCTGGTTCGTCGCACGTCTCTCCCCGAGCGGAACCAAGGTACGAAGGCCGTTTGAGCGTCAAGGGGGACTCCTGAGCATCGTGACTCAGGAGCCTAACTGGTCACGTAGCCCCTCACCCCTTAGTTCCGAAAGGCTAACGGCGGTTGAGGTATGCGCGTGGACGGGCTCTGCCGGCGTAGAATGGTAAATTCACCCATACATCTCACCTCCCTACTTGATGTTCGTGGCGCTTAAGGGGACTCACGAGCATCACGACTCAGGAGCCTAACTTGTCACGTAGCCCCTCACTCCTTAGTCCCGTCCTGGTTTCCGGTCGGGGCTAACGGCGGTTGAGGTATGCGCGGGGCCGGGCTCTGCCAACGTAGAACATAAGCAAGTAGGAAGGAAAAGCGCAAATCTCAAGGAATTTAAAAGCAAATATTATAGTCCATAACTGTTTTCACAACACCAAACGCAAGTTTAAACGCCTCCATGAGGCATGATGCATGTTGCAGGAGCTGAAAGCAGGACAGGAGCCACGAAGGAGTCACTTGTTGGCAGCACCATCGCTGGCGGCGGAGCTGCGCTGGGCGGGTTCGCCTCGTGAAGCCTCAGGATCGGCAGCGCCTCGCTTCGGCTTGGTGCTGAAGGCTCGGAACTTCGCCAGCAGAGCCTCCACTCGACCCTTCATGGCCTCAGCAGCGACAGCGGCAAGCTCGCCGCTCACGGGCTCCAATAGGCTGTCAAGGTCGACGTTGGGGTCGCGAAGGTAGACGTGGGTGAAGGCAGCGTGTCGGCTGGAAGACGGACAGCGCCTCGGCCTCGGCCGTGGGGCTGAGGCCAAGGGTGACATCTTCAAGGGCGCGGACCAGGAAGGGAAGCAGCTTGGCAGGGCCGTCCTCGGCGCCGGCCAGCGGGCTTTCCATGCCGCTGTCGTAAAGCGACCTCAGCAAGGTGCGAGCCTTCAACTCCATCTTCGCGAAGTCCACGCGGTCCTCGGCCAGGACCCGCGCCTTGCCGTCCAGCTCGATCCTCCTCGCCTCCAACTCCTGCTCCAGCGCCCCCAAGCGGCCATCACGCTCATCAAGCTTGGCATCCCGGTCCTTGGCGGCCGCCTCACGAGCCTTCATGTATTCCTCCTTCTCTTGGCGGACGCGGGCCTCCTTGGCAAGCTGGTCGCGCAGGCCCTGCAGCTCGCTCTCCAACGCCTTGCAGCGACCTCGGACATCGGCTACCTCCCCCAAGGCGGCGTCGCGAGTGGCCTTTGCTCCAAGGACGGCCTGCTTCTCCTCATCGCAAGTCGTCGCGGCCTGAACCAGTGCCGCTCGAATCGAAGCATCAGAGCGAACCCAGCCGGAGGCCAGCTCCAAGCGTCCGGCGACCAAGTGAGGGTCGGCGCCCAGAAGATCTTTCCGCAGCCGGTCCAGTTCAGCGGCAGCATGATCAAGGACAGTAGAAGGAGTCGGAGAAACGGCAGCGTAATCACAGCACCATGAGACGGGACTTTCTGCGCCCCGGCGACTGCGGTAGTGGCGTCAGGCAAGGGTACCTCGGGAGTCGCTTGGGCCATGGGGGCTGAGCTCGCCCCAGCTAGCCCCGCCAGGCCTCGTGAGGATGACCGGGCAGGAGAGGCACGCGTCTTGCCATCCCCTTCTTCCGCGGATGGAGGCGCTGCCCCGGACGAAGCCTCAGGAGCCCCCTTCAGCTTCTTCGCCGCAGGCGCCAGCCTAGCCAAGGAATACAGATATCAAGCCTCAACGATGAAGCAAGAAGCAAAACGAGGATCAAGCACTTACTGGTCATCGCTAGCGGGCTCGAGCAACCTCCGGTCGAACTTGAAGCCCGAGAGCCGGCTGCACGGATCAGCCTCAAGAGGCTCGGGAGCAGGAGGCGCGTCTGTAGATCGCCTCGGAGCCGGAGCAGACCCGCGGGGAACCAGCCCCGTCAGGTCCTTCTTTGGGGTCAGGGGTGAGCTCTCGCCGCCTTGCTCATCGCCATCCTCATCATCGTCCGGCAAGAGGCGGAGAGCGCGGGACCTGCGCCGGGGGAGGGGCGCTCTCGACTCCCCGTCGGTCGCCTCGGAGTCGGGCCCCTCCCCCCGCTCCTTTTCTTCCTCCTCTCCGCTGGAGTCGCCGGAGGACACGTTCACCGTCGCCAGGGCCGCCGGGTCCTCGAGAACCTCCGCGGGCACAGGCCCGTCCCCGTTGAAAGCGGGCATGGAGTCCACCACCTGGTCCCAATCATCTCGAAGGAACAGGGGTGCAGGAGCACCCTCCAACCTCGCCACGTCTCCACCGACCAAAGATTGGAGGACCACGGACAGATCTTCGTCGGCCAAGACTACGGGGCTCGGGCGAGGCCTCCACAATGAAGCGAAATCGCCAAGCGGGGCCACCCGGTGCTCCAGAACTCCCTCAGAGCGGCGCCGGTCAGCTTCACCGTCGCCATGTTGCCCGCCACAGGTCCGCGTTCATCTTCTCTAGCACCGGCAGCGAGGATCCACGAGTTCATGTGAGACCAACTTCGTCGATGGGCGTGGGCTGCTCCGTGGGCAGAATCAGCCGAGGATGGATGCGCCCAGCATCTACCATGACCCACTTGCTCCTGAAGCCCTCAATCCTCTTCCCGGGCTTCGAGATGGCGTTGGAGCTGCCGTACGCGACAAAGCTCGCGCACGCAGTGATGGGGCCGCGAGAGGCCCGGAGGTAGAAGTAGTGGCGCAGCAAGGCCACTGAGGGCTGCACCCCGACATGAGCCTCACAATAGTAGGCGAAGATCGCCAGGAGAAGAACAGAGTTGGGGTGGAGGTGCAGAGCATGCAGTTTGTAATGGCGGAGGATAGAAAAGAAGAACTCAGAAAAGGGAGGCACCAGACCGGCGGCAATGGCGCCCACGAAGAGTGGGTAGAAGGTGCTCCCTTGGTCCTCAGGAAGGGCAGAGCCAGCCTTGAGCACCGCTGCCCCGTCGTTGCCTTGCGCCGCCATCATCCGGCGCGCTCGGGCAAGGCTCTTCTCCGACACATTCGGGGAGTCCAAAGCGGGCGAGTACCAAGCTCCAACCGGGGTCTGGCGAGGCGCCATACCTTGTTAGGGCACGGGGTCGGAGCAGATCTGGGGATTTCGGAAGCAGGAAGGATAGGAGCAAGAAAGGGGATCTGGGCAATGACTGGAGAAGGCAAAGGAGGAAAAGCCTAGACGGGTACCGCTCTCTTGTCGATTCGCGCAGTTGTCAAGGCGTTGCGGGGAAGCAGGGACGCCCACGTCCAATCAACCGCCACGCGGCACCCAAGGCCACAGGCTGTTAGGGCCCACGGCGCTTCGCCCTTGCCCCTCCGCTTCTCTGCTGAGCCAAGTCCAGGCACGCCTTGGGCCCGGGGGCTACTATCGTCGTTCTGCGAATGGGGGTACCCAGACTTGCCTGCCTGCGGCCTGCGGCGTGGCTCAGGGGGTGGCCCAGTGCGGCCCATCTTCATCAACACAAGCTCAAGACCCTCGCGAGGGGCCAAGCTTCGTGGGGCGGACGACAGGAAGCTTCCTCGGGCACGGCCTCGTCGGTGGCGGCTCATGAGGAGGCGGAGAGATCAAGGCGGGGTACCTCACGAGGTGCCCATGGCGCAAGCCATGACGACCAAGGGCGCCAGCCCGCGCAGTGTCCTCGTTTCCCCTTTGGTGCAAAGGGGGCAAGGGCAGGCGAGAGCATCAAGCAAAGGCAACTATTTCAGTGCAACAAGACCAAGACCAACCCAACGACAGGAAGGAGGTCATCATGGAGCCCAAGCCGGCGTCATCATCAGAGCCTTTGGCAGGCGAGGACCAACTTTAGTCAGGATAAGTGTACTAGATGTTCCCCTTCAAAATGGCCAATTGTTGGCGCCCTTCCCGCTCAATATTTGGGGAGAGGCCCAGGGCCTTTGCCTATAAATAGGACTAGCCACCCACAGGGTAGAGGGGACGTTGAATCTTGGAGAGAAGAAGAGAGCAATCTAGAGAGAGAGAGAGAGAAGCGACTGAACTCCCCCTAGCAGTTCGTCGCACTGTCCAAGAATAGTCCCTCGCGAGGCTGTTCTTCCTTGTACTGTTCATCATCAGCCCCTGAGGCAATCCACCACACCACACACTGGAGTAGGGTATTACACCACAATGGTGGCCCGAACCAGTATAAACCTTGTGTCCCTTGTGTTGCTCTTTGTGTAGTTTAGATCCTTGCGGTGACGAGGGGTAGGTAGGTTGGAGGTGAGATCTCCGCGTGCACCCCTGTAGAGTTCGAACCTAGAGGGTCTCGCTGTAACCGAAATCCGACACGGAACTTCCGGCCTGCCACTGCTAGCCGACTTGGGCCGAGGCCCGTGTACCCTTTCGTCACTTAGACTATAAATACTCTTCTCCTCCCTACGTTTTAGGGTTAGCAAAGGATTAGCTCATGTTTGTGTGAGAGCTTTGTTCATCCACTTGGTTACCTTCTCCTGAGACGCCTCAACCGGAGAAGATCCTTCCAAGCGGATTCAAGGTTCCATCTTGGGTGGCCCCATCAAGACCTCCTCTAGGAGAAGAACCGGTTACCTCTTGTATCGTCCTTTGTTGGATTTGGATCTTGTACCTCACCTTGTGTTCATCGATCTAGCGCATGTGTGATCTATTCTTGTTGGTTGAGTGTTTCTCTTGTTTTCCCCCATGATTTCCCTAGTGTTCTTCCACGCGTTCTTCGTGTTCCTCGTAGGGATCCTCTCCAAACGTGAAAGATCGGCCGTACGGAGTTCCACTCCACATCATCTTGGTATCATGACCCACGTTGATCATGTTTTTGGAGCCCCTACCCCGTGTTTTCTAGCTTGATTTTGTTGTTTTCGTCCTAAATCCCGAAAATCCCCACCAAAAATAGCCCCAAATTTTTTTGTGATTTGTTGGTGTGATGAAGTTTTGTTGGATTTGATCCATGGATCTGCTTTGCTTCGAGTGGATCTAGCTTCCCTACCCTTCTTCCCCTCTAATTTCTTCTTTTTCCCCTTCGGATTTGGGTTTTTCCCCAAGTTTTTCCGCCCAAATCCACGATCCTGAAGTCTCTGTTCTTGGCAGAATCACGACCACCGGAACTTCCTGCCCAGCCCGGACCTTCCGGCCTTCCCCGGAACCTCCGGACCCCGGACCTTCCGTCTTACCCGGAACTTCTGGCCTAGACAGAAAGGTTGCACATCTTCGACGACTTCCACTACTTCGGCAACTCCGACCAAGGTGCAGCGGCATTTTTGCCAACGTACTGAATACCGTGCACCACCTCATCATCTACATTCCCATCCGTTTGGAATCTTCAACCATAAGCAAGGACGGTAATCTCGACGACATCTTTGTCCAAACCTTGCCATTGCATTGATAAACATCATAGCCCATATTTTGCGTTGCTTACCCATCAAGACTAGCCATTGAGTATTGCCGGCAACGTGACTTGTGCACATTAGTGATCATACTCCATAGTGGTGCATATCTTGGCATCAACTTGTGTGTCACAAAGTTGTCATCGCATACACAATTGCTATCTTGGTTCGTGAATTTTTGCATAAGAAAAGAGCTCAAAAGTGAAAGAGCCACCAAAGCTTTTAAGCAAAGAGGAAAGATAAGCAAAGAGCTTATGAGCAAGAACCATAGCATCATACTACATTAAGACTGTCATACAAGATCATCTTGGATCATAGCACCGAAATACCATACTTATAGCATACTTGGGATAGAGATCGTTGCAGTTTGCCTAGTAGGTTGTGCACAAGTTCCGTATCCGCCTATTGTGCAATCGTGCTAGCGTCTCTCTAGTATTGTGCACCAAGAGCATTTTCGTGGATTCCACATTTTGGCTCACTTTTGGTTTGCACAACCCCACTTATCTATTTGCGTGCGTGTTTCCGTGTACCACTACTTACTTGGTCTACTGGTTGCATTTGCAAATTTGTGAATCTTTTCCAACATTATTGAGTCTCACTTACAATTGCATCAAATTTTGTGCCACCTTCCTAACCAAGCTCCACCATAAGCTTTTACTTGTATAGGTGTGAGAAACCGACAAGAATTGGTACCAATTGTGATATTTCCTTGTTACACTTTGAGTGATCATTGATCCATCTTCAACATCGGTCAAGGTACATTTGGTATTGGTTTTTTCTCTTTCTCCCACTCACATATCTTTGTTTGGAATGATGGATAGGCCTAGTACTTCTACCAAACCAGTCTTATTGGAGCAAGGCGATTTACATGTCTTCCTTCACAAGAAACGCAACTATTTGGCGCACACCGAGCTTTGCATCAAGAACAACTTGCTTTGGGCGATCGCATCGACAACCTCGCTACCGACCTACGACACTCCGAGCAACGTACAAGAGACTACTTCGACACATCCATGAGTTCCCTCAAAGAAGATATTCGAACCATGATGGTCCGCTCTTCTACAACTTCGTCCTCTTCAAGACGGAGCCGCTCAAGTCGACACTCCGACGACACTATCTCCGGTTCAAGTACACCTACATCAAACACTCTTCGGCGGCGCGTCAAGACCGTCAAGCAAACCGCAATCCTTTACACGACACTGACTCTCAAGAGCATCGACATCGTCAAAACCAAGCTACATTTGCGCAAGCACAAGAACGGCAACGCCAACGACAACAAGAACAAGAAGAGCGAGCGCGACAACATCAAGATGCACAAGATGCCGAGGCGCAACGTCAAGAACAACAACTACGTGCAGCTCAAGCACTTGAGGCGCAACGTGCCCTTCAAGATTCAAGTCGTGCCGTAGCCAATCGAGTCCGACAAGCTCGTCTACATCAAGAAGCGCTTCGCGATGAAGCTCAAGATGGGATTTACCAAGCACGTGTGCATCGACAAGCTCCTCGTCAAGATCGACAAGCTCCTCCTCAAGAGAGACAAGAACGTCAAGTCCATCGCGAGCAAGAAGACAATGGACCCCCTCCTCGCCAAGAACAAGATGAGGTCGACAACCGTCCTCGCCAAGAGCAACATGTGGTTGACAACCCTCGTCAACAAGAGCAAGTTAATCATGGACTTCCTCCATGCCAAGAGCAACGTGAAGATGATTGCCATCCACGTCAAGGGCGTCATCACCACCATCGCCACCAACACAATGAAGAACAACGCTATGGAAAGCTAAAATTCACCATGCCCAAGTTCAATGGAAGCAATGACACCGAAGAGTACCTTTCATGGGCATTGAAGGTCGACAAAATCTTTCGTTTGCACAACTATGAGGAAGAGAAGAAAATCGCTATGGCATCACTTGAGTTCCAAGACTATGTGCTCATATGGTGGGAACAAATCCTTGAGCGCCGACAAGCAAGAGGTGAACCTCCAATCACCACCTGGGCTCAAATGAAGGATGGGCCACGAAATCCCCCCCCCCCTCTTCCTCCATATATACAGCCCTTAGGGCACCGTTTACACACTTTGGGTTTTGTTTAGATTAAAAGTTTGCCAAAGCTGCAACTTCCCGTGCATTTCGCTTTGTGTTCAACGACTGCATAAAGGGATCACGTAACCCCACCTTGATCAATAAAGCTTTCCTCAGATATTCGCAATATCCAGATTACAATATTAGTTTCTTGCTTGTTCTTCGTTTGCTTGCAGGAAATAGACCTTCGTGGTCAGGTTGATCGTGCTCCGGCGTGGTCAATAACCTCTCGGAGTTGGTTTAGCGATTGCTAAGGCGCGACGTCCTCGCATGTTCGTAGTCGGATCGTCAAAGTCGACTTCATACTAAATGATAGCCACCATCTCATCGAAAGACGGGACACCTTCGCCTCTATCAAGTGGTATCAGATTTCCAGGTTGCTCTGTGAGATTTTACAGTTTTTCGTAGTTTAGATCGAGTCTGTTCTACATACCTATAGTCCACGAAAAAGCCAAAAAAATTAGGGTTAGTTCATCTTATCCGAACCAATCTGAGCCTTTGCATAATCTTTTCTGTATTTGCTTTGTTGAGTTTGCGGTTGCATCGTCATGTCAAGTTGCTGGTCCTAGTGTCTAGTACTTTAGAGTTTCGAGTTATGTTCACAAGTTGTCACGCCGCCGCCGCACCATTGTCATCACCGCTGCCTTATACCACCATTGTCATCACCGCTGCCATATACCACCATCATCGTCATCACCGCTGCCATATACCACCATCGTCATCGCCGCTACCATATACCACATATCCGCCGCCATCACGCTAATCCGAGTCCACCTCCATCACAGATTCGCCACCAGTCCGTGTTCCACCGCCCTGCATATATCCGCCACCAGTCCGAGTTTCCACCAGATTCATCTCCGCCACTAGTCCTAGTCCGAGTCCAGTAATTGTTGCTTTGTTCTTGATTTCTAGATCACGCGATACTCCGAGTCGTGACAGCAGAGGACTCCCCAACTTCTGAGCCATCCGCAGAAGAAAAATAGTTCCAGTTTCAAAAAAAACTAAGTCTAGAAAATTCTGGCTAGGCAGTTTTTAGACCATTTGTAGACTTTTTCGGAAAAAAAATGTTGCGGAGCAAAAAAAAGAGGAAAAAAAGTGCAAAAAAAAGAAAAAAAGAAAAAATTCAGAGTGTGCTCCTCCCTTGTTTACGTGCCGCGTAGTGATTTTGTTAATGTTCTAGGCTCGCGTCTCTAGCACAGTCTAGCCTAGGACCAACATAGTACCGTCGTTGAGCGTTTATTCAACTTTGCATCTCTGAATTGATTACTGCTAACCCTTTTTGATACCATATTATAAGCCTTCCTAGCTCCACATACATCTACGTCGTGCGTCTGACTCTCCCGGGTAATCGCTCTATCCAAGCTTTGAGAGTTTTGGCTACAACGGTTGCCTATCACCGCCTGCTGCTGGGTAAGAACTGGTAAGAATTTGAGATTTGCTTGATGGATTTGTGACACCCACCACCACCTCTTGTTAGTAGTCTGTAGGATTGTGTGTTTCTATTACTGCTAACCATGCCAGGATCACAAGCTGACGAGACTGACTGGGAGAACATGACGAATAAGGAGTTGCTATATAAATTTCAGCAAATGATGAGTGGACAGGTGCAAGATCTGCTAAACAGATTTGAAGAGGCCATGGAGAAGATAGATGGCATGGAGAAGACGTTCGAAACAAAGCTCGATAACAAGTTTAATGAATTGCTTGCGCGTCTTCCACCACCACCGCCGGCTGCACCTAACGCCACGTCGCGAAACAGCCCTCCGCCGAGCGAACCGTGTCCCTCTAGCGCTTGGCCAAACTGTTGGTGCTGCTGTTGATACTTCTGTGGCTCCTGCTGCTGATGCGGAGGAGGATGATTATGTGGGAGATTACGATGATGAAGTTGGTCAAAATCAGAACTACGTGCAACCACCAGCACCATAACCACCAGGTCGTCCACATGCAAATAATGGCAATGTTAGGGCTCCCCGCAGTGCGAGATCATGACCATCTCCCTAAACTAAAATTGAATATTCCACCATTAGAGGGTAGATATGTTCCTGATATATATCTTACTTGGGAGTTAGAAACTGAACAATGATTTACATGTTTACAATATCCTGAGGAGAGACGTGTTCCTGCTGCTGTTTGTGCTTTCACTAGCTTTGCATGTGTTTGGTGGTATGAACATTGTAGATTATATCCTGTTCCAGCTACTTGGGCTGCTTTGAAAACTGCTATCCGTACTCGTTGGGTTCCACCATATTATCAACGTGAATTACTTCAAAAATTGCAGCGCTTACGACAAGGAAAAAATTCTGTAGAAGAATATTATCAGGAATTACAAACTGGCTTGATTAGATGTGCTATTGTTGAGGAGAATGAAGCTATGCTTGCACATTTTATGGGTGGATTAAATAGAGAGATTCAGACCATTCTAGAGTATAAGGATTATAATAATATCACTCATTTATTCCATCTTGCTTGTAAATCTGAACGTGAAGTGCGGGATCGACAGGCATTGGCGCGAACTAACTTTCTGCAGGTCGACCTTCATCATGGACACGACGTGCATCATCTACTTCCACTGCACCATCACCTCTTTCAGGTGCCACCTCCAACCGTGATACAAGAAAGCAGGCACAACCACCACTATCTGCCAAGAGCACACCTGTCGGGCCTGCACAGAGTTCTTCTTCTTCCATGGCGTCAACAGGGCACACAAGTGATATTATTTGTCGTCGTTGTAAGGGAAGAGGACATTTTGTGAGAGGATGCAAATCTCAGCGTGTGATGATTGCTACTGAGGATGGTGGGTCTGAGTCCGCTAGTGACTATGATGAGGAGACTTTGGCTCTTATTGCACATGAAGAACACGGTGGAGATGATTCTAATCATGAGACGCAATACATGGCTGGAAGATCTCGACAGGTATGAATGTTTAGTTGCTCAACGTGTTTTGAGTGTGCAGGTTACACAAGCTGAGCAAAATCAGAGGCATAATTTGTTCCATACAAAGGGAGTTGTTAAGGAACATTATGTTCAAGGCCATCATAGATGGAGGGAGCTGCAACAACTTGGCTAGCATGGAGATGGTGGAGAAGCTATCTCTCACCACAAGACCACATCCACATCCTTACTACATACAATGGTTCAACAACAGCGGCAAGGTTAAGGTAACACGTACTGTTCGGGTGCATTTTAGTATCTCTACATATGTTGATTATGTTGATTGTGATGTGGTACCTATGCAAGCATGTTCCTTATTACTTGGTAGACCATGGCAATTTGATAAAAATTCTGTACACCATGGTAGAAACAATCATTATACTCTTGTTCATAAGGATAAAAATATTACTTTGCTTCCTATGACTCCTGATTCCATTTTGAAAGATGATATTAATAGAGCTAATAAAGCAAAACAAGAGAAAAATAAGAGTGAAAATCAGATTGTGACAAAAGAATTTGAGCAACAAATGAGGCCTAATAATAAACCATCTAGTGTTTCTTCTGAAATTAAATTGAAAAGTGCATGTTTACTTGCCCCCAGATCTGATATTGATGAGCTAGATTTTAGCAAATTTGTTTGCTATGCTTTTGTGTGCAAAGAGGCATTATTTTCATTCGAGGACGTGCTTTCGTCTTTGCCCCTTGCTGTCACTAACATTTTCCAGAGTTCACGACGTCTTCCCACAAGACGTGCCACCGGGATTACCACCTATTCGAGGGATTGAGCATCAAATTGACTTAATTCCTGGTGCATCGCTACCCAACCGTGCACCATACCATACCATCAAGAGGAGACGAAGGAGATTATGCATCAAGTGCAGGAGTTGCTCGACAAAGGTTATATACGCGAATCTCTTAGTCCTTGTGTTGTTCCTATTATACTAGTGCCTAAAAAGGATGGTACGTCGCGTATGTGTGTTGATTGTAGAGGCATTAATAATATTACTATTCGTTATCGTCATCCTATTCCTAGGCTAGATGATATGCTTGACGAATTGAGTGGCTCTACAATATTCTCCAAAGTTGATTTGCGTAGTGGATACCATCAAATTCGTATGAAATTGGGAGATGAATGGAAAACAGCATTTAAAACTAAGTTTGGTTTATATGAGTGGTTAGTCATGCCTTTTGGGTTAACTAATGCACCTAGTACTTTCATGAGACTAATGAACGAAGTTTTACGTGCTTTCATAGGCGATTTGTGGTAGTCTATTTTGATGATATACTGATTTATAGCAAATCTTTGGAAGAACATTTGGAACATTTACGTGTTGTTTTTATTGCTCTCACGTGATGCACGCTTGTTTGGTAACCTTGGGAAGTGCACCTTTTGCACCGATCGAGTATCTTTTCTTGGCTATGTTGTTACTCCACAGGGAATTGAAGTTGATAAAGCCAAGATTGAAGCTATTGAGAGTTGGCCGCAGCCCAAGACGGCCACACAAGTGCGGAGTTTTCTTGGACTCGCTGGTTTCTATAGGCGTTTTGTGAGAGAATTTAGCACCATTGCTGCATCTCTCAACGAGCTTATAAAGAAGAATGTGCCTTTTGTTTGGGGTACCGCACAGGAAGAAGCCTTCACGATATTGAAAGATAAGTTGACACATGCTCCTTTACTCCAACTTCCTGATTTTAATAAGACTTTTGAGCTTGAATGTGATGCTAGTGGAATTGGATTAGGAGGTGTGTTATTACAAGATGGCAAACCTGTTGCATACTTTATTGAAAAATTGAGTGGGTCTAGTCTGAACTATTCTACTTATGATAAAGAATTATATGCTCTTGTTCGGACTTTAGAAACATGGCAACATTATTTATGGCCCAAAGAATTTGTTATACATTCTAGTCATGAATCTTTGAAACACATTAGAAGTCAAGCAAAACTGAACCGTAGACATGCTAAATGGGTTGAATTCATTGAGACTTTCCCTTATGTCATTAAACACAAGAAGGGTAAAGATAATGTTATTTCTGATGCATTGTCTCGTCGTTATACTATGCTTTCACAACTTGACTTTAAAATATTTGGTTTGGAGACCATCAAAGATCAATATGTGCATGATGCTGAATTTAAAGATGTACTGCAGATTGTAAAGAAGGTAGAACATGGAACAAGTTCGTCGTTAACGATGGATTTTATTTCGTGCTAACAAGCTATGCATTCCAGCTAGCTCCGTTCGTCTTTTGTTGTTGCAGGAGGCGCATGGAGGAGGACTAATGGGACACTTTGGCGTGAAGAAGACGGAGGACATACTTGCTATACATTTCTTTTGGCCAAAGATGAGACGGGATGTTGAGCGTTTTGTTGCTCGCTGCACTACATGTCAAAAAGCTAAGTCACGACTCAATCCTCATGGTTTATATATGCCTTTGCCTATACCTAGTGTTCCTTGGGAGGATATATCTATGGACTTTGTTTTAGGTTTACCTCGAACAAAGAAGGGGAGGGATAGCATATTTGTTGTCGCTGATAGATTCTCGAAAATGGCACACTTTATACCATGTCATAAAAGCGATGATGTTGTTAATGTTGCTGCTTTGTTCTTTCATGAAATTATTCGCTTGCATGGTGTGCCAAATACTATTGTTTCAGATCGTGATACTAAATTTCTTAGCCACTTTTGGAGATGTTTATGGGCTAAGTTGGGTACTAAACTGCTTTTTAGTACTACTTGTCACCCCCAAACTGATGGACAAACTGAAGTAGTCAATAGAACATTGTCTACTATGCTTAGGGCAGTTTTGAAGAATAATAAGAAAATGTGAGAAGAATGCTTGCCTCATATTGAATTTGCTTATAATCATTCATTGCATTCTACTACTAAGATGTGCCCTTTTGAAATTGTGTATGGTTTCCTACCTCGTGCACCTATTGATTTGTTGCCTCTTCCATCTTTGGAGAAGGTTAATTTTGATGCTAAAGAAAGTGTTGAATTGATTTTAAAAATGCATGAGTTAACTAAGGAAAACATTGAGCGTATGAATGCTAAATATAAAATTACTGGAGATAAGGGTAGAAAACATGTTGTGTTTGCACCTGGAGATCTTGTTTGGTTACATTTGTGTAAGGATAGATTTCCTAATTTGTGCAAATCAAAGCTAACGCCACGTGTTGATGGTCCTTTTAAGGTGTTAGAGAAAATAAATGATAATGCATATAAACTTTAGCTACCCGCGGATTTTGGGGTTAGTTCCACTTTTAACATTGCAGATTTGAAGCCTTATTTGGGTGAGGAAGATGAGCTTCCGTCGAGGACGACTTCATTTCAAGAAGGGGAGGATGATGATGACATCAATACCATTGTTACACCCACAGCCCCTACTGTTTCATATAATGGACCAATTACTAGAGCTCGTGCACGCCAATTAAATTACCAGGTACTTTCGTTTCTTGGTAGTGATTCTAATGTTCATGAGAATATGATGCTGCCTAAATTGGATATGTTTGTTTTGCTTACAAATGAACGGCCTAGCTTGGAGAAGGATGAACATTGGAGCAAGAACAAGCATGGAGTTGATGGCATGCGCAAGGGGAACAAGAACGGAGTTACAAGTGATGATTTCAGGACTTTGAAGCTACCATAAGGAGTGAATGCAGCCTTGGACGAAATATACAAGATGCCACTTCATAAATTTCATCCAGAGGCTATTCTAGGTGCCGCATCACCTTATTATTCTAGTGTTTAAATCTCTTTTGCAAGAATTCCAAGATGTTTTCCCCAATGAGCAACCTCCGGGTCTACCTCCTCTACGAGGCATTGAGCATCTAATCGACCTCGTCCCCGGAGCGCCTCTCCCAAACAAAGCTCCATACCGTGTCAACCCCGAAGAAACAAAGGAGATCCAACGGCAAGTACAACAACAAATCAACAACGGTCATGTACGTCAAAGCTTAATCCCTTGTGCCGTTCCCGTTATACTTGTGCCTAAGCCAGATGGAAGTTTTCCGCTTGTGTTCCGATTGTAGACCTATCAATGCTATTACCGTTCGCTATAGGCATCCCATTCCTCGCTTAGATGATATGCTTGATGAACTTAGTGGAGCCAACTTTTTCTCAAAAATTGATCTTAAAAGTGGCTATTATCAAATCCGCATACAAGAGGGTGATGAATGGAAAACTGCTTTCAAAACCAAATTTGGCTTATATGAGTGGTTAGTTATGCCTATGGGTTTATCGGAAGCTCCCAGTACTTTCGTGCGTCTTATGCATTATGTGCTTCGCCCTTATATTGGAGTCTTTGTTGTGGTTTACTTCGATGATATTCTTGTGTTTAGCAAAACCATGAAAGAGCATCTTAATCATGTTAGGGCTGTTTTGCAAACCCTTCACAAGGAACGTCTTTATGCAAACTTGAAAAAATGCACGTTTGGTGTTGACAAAGTGGTTTTCTTGGGTATTGTTGTCTCTTCCAAGGGTGTCCATGTTGATGAATCTAAAATTGAAGCAATTAAAACTTGGCCCCAACCCACCAATTTGCAACAAGTGCGTAGCTTTCTTGGTCTTGCGGGTTTTATCGTTGCTTTGTGAAAGACTTTAGCACAATAGCCGCTCCTTTGCATGCTTTGAGTAAGAAGAATGCTCCTTTTGTTTGGGGATCTTTGCAATCCATCGCTTTTGATGAGCTCAAGTCTATGCTTACTCATGCTCCGATTCTTGCTTTGCCCAATTTTGACAAAACTTTTGAGGTTCATTGTGATGCAAGTGGTACCGGAATTGGCGGAGTTTTGATGCAAGAAAAACGAGCCATTGCATATTTTAGTGAAAAAATCTCCGGTGCTCAACTTAACTACCCCATCTATGACAAAGAATTGTATGCTTTAGTGCGTGTGCTACATGTTTGGGAACATTATCTTAGACCTCATGAGTTTGACATCCATACCGATCATGAAACGCTTAAGTACTTAAAAGGTCAAACTAAGTTAAACAAGCGTCATGCCAAATGGAGTGAATTTATTGAATCTTTCCCTACGTGATCAAGTACATTAAGGGTAAGGAAAATGTAGTTGCGGATGCACTTTCACGCATATGCACGCTTGTCACTAAACTTGAGTTGAATGTTATTGGTTTTGAGCATATCAAAGACTTGTATGCTAATGATCCATCGTTTGCTATCCCTTATGCAAAGTGTTTGATGCATACTTCTTGGGAACAATATTATATCAAGAATGCTTATCTTATGAAAGCTAACAAACTACGCATTCCCGAGTCTTCTCTTCGTTTGCTACTTTTGCAAGAGGCTCATGGAGGCGGACTCATGGGAAATTTTGGACGAGATAAGACATTCGCCACGCTCTCCAAGAACTACTGTTGGCCCAAGATGTTTCGCGATGTCAACCGCTAAACCAACCGATGCTCTACATGTCGCAAAGCTAAGTCTAAAGCTCAATCTCATGGCCTTTACATGCCACTTCCAATTCCATATCAACCATGGGAAGATATTATCATGGATTTTGTGCTTGGTTTGCCTAGAACTAGAAATGGAAAGGATTCCGTTTTTGTTGTTGTGGACCGATTTTCCAAAATGGGAAATTTCATTCCTTGCAACAAGATAGACGATGCTTCACATGTTGCCAATCTCTTTTGCAGGGAAATCTTGCGACTTCATGGAGTGCCAAAGACAATTGTCTCGGACCGCGACGTGAAGTTCTTGAGTTACTTTTGGAAGACCTTATGCGCCAAGCTCGGAATCAAGCTACTATTCTCCACGGCATATCATCCACAAACCGATGGCCAAACGGAGGTGACAAACCGTACGCTCTCCACCCATCTTCGCGTGCTAATCAAGAAGAACATCAAGGAGTGGGAAGAGTGCCTACCCATCGCCGAGTACGCCTACAACCGTGCAAGACATTCAACTACCGACAAGTCCCCTTTCGAGGTCGTCTACGGTTTCAACCCGTTGTCCCCTTTGGACATTCTTCCTCTTCCTATTCAAGAGCGCACCAACATAGACACGAGTGCCCGAGTCAACCACCTCAAGAAGATGCATGAAGATACAAGGCACACCATAGAGCGCCAAGTACAACGACTCGCGACCAAGCTCAACGTCAACAAGCAACCCATGATATTCAACATTGGAGTCTTGTATGGCTACACCTTCGCAAGGAAAGATTCCCCAACGTTGCAAGTCCAAACTCCTACCTCGCGCCGATGGACCCTTCAAGGTGCTAGCACGCTACAACAACAACACTTACAAGATCGACCTACCGCGCGACAAGTACACCGTGAGCGACATCTTCAACATCAAGGACCTTTCGCCATACTATGGTGATGAGGATTTCGATCCGAGGTCGGATCATTCCCAAGGGAGGGGAGATGATGCGGAGCATCCCACGATCATCCCCATGGACACCACCTCAACTATCCAAGCTCCAAGTGGACCCATGACAAGAGCTAGGGCTCGTGCTATTCAATCCGAGGTGACAACTCTTCTACTTGAGTTTCCCTCCTCTTCAAGTGAGACATGGCTACTTCCTAAGTCCGAGATGCTACGTGTGATCAGGTACAACACTCACGACCCGGAGCCAAGACCTGAAGAAGAAGAGACAGGCGTCAACACTCTAGACAGCCCGGAACTTCCGGCCAGATCCCAGAACTTCCGGCCCCCGGACCCTCCGGCCGACCCAGAGCTTCTGACCTCCGACGTCTTCGACCAGCCCGGTCATGCCTACTTTCTGGTTAGCCCAGTACCAGGCCCGGACCTTCCAGCCCCCGGAACTTCAGGCCAGCCCGGACCTTCCGGCCCCCGGAAGCCAGGCCAGCTCCTCCCGCGCCCACACTCTGGTTAGGCCGGACCCTCCCCGGAACCTCCGGCGCCCGGAACTTCCGGCCCTGCCTGCGCGCAGCGACTTGGGCCGAGGCCCGTGTACCCTTTCGTCACTTAGACTATAAATACTCTTCTCCTACCTACGTTTTAGGGTTAGCAAAGGATTAGCTCATGTTTGTGTGAGAGCTTTGCTCATCCACTTGGTTACCTTCTCCTCGGAGACGCGCCTCCACTGGAGAAGATCCTTCCAAGCGGATTCAAGACCCCCTCTTGGGTGGCCCCATCAAGACCTCCTCTAGGAGAAGAACGGGTTACCTCTTGTATCGTCCTTTGTTGGATTTGGATCTTGTACCTCACCTTGTGTTCATCGATCTAGCGCATGTGTGATCTATTCTTGTTGGTTGAGTGTTTCTCTTGTTTTCCCCCATGATTTCCCTCGTGTTCTTCCGCGCGTTCTTCGTGTTCCTTGTAGGGATCCTCCCCGAACGTGAAAGATCGGCCGTACGGAGTTCCACTCCACATCAAGATATGTTCCTAATATATATCTTACTTGGGAGATAGATAGAAACTGAACAATGTTTTACATTTTACAATATCCTGAGGAGAGACGTGTTCCTGCTGCTGTTTGTGCTTTCACTAGTTTTGCATGTGTTTGGTGGTCCGAACATTGCAGATTATATCCTATTCCAGCTACTTGGGCTGCTTTGAAAAATGCTATGCGTACTCGCTGGGTTCCACCATATTATCAACGTGAATTTCTTCAAAAATTGCAGTGTTTGAGACAAGGCAAAAATTCTGTACAAGAATATTATCAGGAATTACAAACTGGTATGATTAGATGTGGTATTGTTGAGGATAATGAAGCTATGCTTGCACGTTTTATGGGTGGATTAAATAAAGTGATTCAGACCATTCTAAAGTATAAGGAATATAATAATATCACTCGTTTATTCCATCTTGCTTGCGAAGCTGAATGTGAAGTGCAGGATCGACAGGCTTTGGCGCGAACTAACTTTTCTGCAGGTCAACCTTCATCATGGACACCGCGTGCGTCCTCTACTTCCACACGTTCTGCTGCACTGGCACCTCCGTCAGCTGCCACCTCCAACCGTGATACAAGAAAGCAGGCACAACCACCACTATCTCCAAAGAGCACACCTTCTGGGGTGATGCGGAGCATCCTTCCATTATCCCCATGGACTCTACACCGACACATCAAGCCCCAAGTGGACCTACCGGACTTAAGGTGAACCCGCTCCTCTTCAAGATTTACATGAATATCCATAGGACTTGGTCGGTACCTCACCACGGAACGTTGTGCATCTTTAGGTACGAGGACGACCGCCGCCAAGCAGCTAAGGAGCTTCCCGGAGGCCAAGGAGAAGGACCCCAAGGCCACAAGGAAGAAGAAGGAGCCCAACAGGAGCTGGACAGGAAGTCCCAGGCGACCCCATGCGCACGGGCCCCCGAGACCCCGTGCGCACGGAATACTCAGAGAGCTGGCGCTGGAGCACCCCGTGCACATGGGCCTGTACCGTGCCACAGGACCCCGTCAGACGGCCCAACTACCCATCGCGTACGGGCCCATCAGGATGGACGGTTGTGAGCTGCTGTTTGGGCCTCCTCTTCATCCATTTCGTCCCCATGCCTATATATGTCGTCCCTAGGTCATTTGTTAGGGGTAGCAAAGTAGTTGATAGACATTTGTGAGCTTTGCTCCATGGATCCACTCCACTAGGAGATCAAGACCTCCTCTTGGAGTGACCAAACATCAAGGCCTCCTCCTTGGGAAAGGATCCCAATCATAGGATCATCAAGCCCTCATCTCCTTCATAGGATTTGGGATGAACTCTACCTTGTATCTTATTTCCCTTTGATTGTTCATGTACCTTGTGGATCTTGTGTGTTTGTTAGTCTAGTGGATGTGTGAATTGGTCTTGTTCTTGAGTATTCCTCTTGTTTTCCCTCTTGTGTTCATCATGTTCTTGGGGATTCCACCTCCAATTCATGAAAGATCTCCCCATAGGGTTCCACCCTACATCATCTTGGTATCATGAGCCATGGTTGATCACGAAATTGGAGCCTCCCTCTTTGTTTTCTAGCCTTGTTTTGTTGATTTCGCCCTAAATTCGAATATTCCCCACCAAAAATAGCCTCAAAATTTTTTGTGATTTGTTGGTTTTGATGATGTTTTGTTGGATTTGATCCATGGATTTGGTGTTTAGCAAATAGATCCACCCCTCTACCACCTTCCCCTACCTTCCATCCTTCGATTTTGACCTCAGATGCGAGATTTGCAACGGATCAGGAGCAGTTAGTCCGCTCTCAGAGCACCCCGTGCGCACGGGCCATCGGGACCCCGTGCACACGGGCGATCCAGACCCGTCGCGGCCCTTCCAAAGGCGGTGTTCGGCCGCTGTCCCTTCGCCTCCCACCCTCCCATACTACCCCCTTTCCTCCCAACCATACCCCAGCAACGAGATCCATCCATTTGGAGCCTAGATCGGGAAGAAATCCGCCAATCCCGCGTGTCCCAGGTGACCCCATGCCCTCGGTGTGTGTACCGTGCGCACAGGACCCCGTGCCCACGGGCTCCTACCCCCGTGCGCACGACCCCCCCCCCCTAGGTCAGCAGCAAGCAGTTCACCATTTTGGCCATAACTTCCACCTCCGGATTCCGATTTTCGCGTTCTTTAGCTCGTTGAGTAGCTATTGACATCCACCATCCACCTAGATAGGTTCCAACACCATTTAACTCCATCAAAAGTTCGGCATTTTTGCAAGTTTGCCTAGGCCCTCCACCACATTATCTGCAAAACCACCTTAGCCTTCCGCAACCTAACCCATCTTGATCCCCTTGGCATTAGTGGTTGTTTGTGTTGTGAGTTGTGTCTCCTAAGGTGTTTCGGCTACTTAGGGACCGTGTTACCAACTCCAACACCGTGTATAGCCCATCATACCCTTCCACATTAACCCATTTTGACCGGGTTTCCACCAATACTTCCGCAACCATAACCTCCACTCCCGCATTGCCTAGTGCAACACCACGGCTTTCTGCTACCACCATTTGACATTTGTCATTTGAGATTTTGAGTTCGCGGTTTTTCTGTTTCCTAAGGTGTTTCGGCTACTTAGGGACGAGTCTCCATCATCTTGGTATCTACATCAAGAACACCGCCACTCATCATCGCAGCGACGGTAACCTCGACGACACCATTGTATATTCCCCTTGCAATTGTATTGTTAACCCCTAGCCCATTTTGCGTTACTTGCCTATCGAGACTAGCCATTTGAGTATTGCCAGGCCACGTTACTTGTGCACATTAGTGATCCACCTCCCATTGCATACATACCATATCATATTGGTATCATATCATCTCTTGTGTCACAAGATTGTTCCCGCATATACACAATTGCTATCTTGGTTTGTGGATTTCGCATAGTGGCCATATCAAAAAAATAAAAATAGAAAGAATAAGCTTTTAAGCAAAAGAAAGAGAGCAAAGAGCTTGTAAGCAAGTGCCATAGCATCATACCACATTGCTCATAAGATTGTCATATCCGATCATCTTGGATCACCTTGAGAAGAACACCATACATATATAGCATACTTGGGATAGAAAGTTTATCCATTTTGCATCTTATAGGTTGTGCACAAGTGTCGTATCCGCCTATTGATCAATCGTGCTAGCGTCTCGCTTGAGTTGTGCAACACGAGCGTTTTGGTGGATTCCACATTTTGAGCTCACTCCTTGGTTTCACGACTCCATTTATGTATCCGTGTGTGTGTGTTTCCATGTGCCACATTTGCTATTGGTCTACTTGTCTCACTTGCGAATTTGTGAATCTTTTCCAACATTATTGACTCTTGCTAACATTTTGCATCAAATTTTTGTGCCACTATCCTCACCGAGCTACTCCATAAGCTTTACTTGATAGGTGTGAGTGAACAAGTCCGGTACCAAATCCACTATTATTTCATCTCACATTGAGTGAAACGAGATACATCCTCAACTTTGGGAAAAGGTAACTTGGTATTGTTTATCTCATTTCCTACTCACCTCTACTCGAGTCTTGTGATGGATAGGCAAGGCATTTCACCTTCGGTCTACAACCACGACGACGAGCTCGATGCTATGAAGAACTTCATCGACGCCAAGATGAACAAGCGCATGGAGGAGCTCAAGGCCCTCATCAAGAACCGCAAGCGTTCTTCCTCATCTTCGAGAAGACGCTCAAGTGCAAAGACTCCCGAGCTACCATCTCCGGCAAGTACACACAAGCATCGACATCGACAAGACCATGAAGAGCACACTTCTGGACGAGAGTTGGCTTCTCTTCCACCCCCGTGCCCACGGTCCTTCGACCCCCGTGCACACGGGACCCCACGCACATGGCCTCCAGCACCCCCGTGCGCACGGGTTATACAGAGCCGCGACATCAACCTAAAGGCTTCAGCTTCTTCAACACCGATGGCATCTTCGCCAAGTGACTCCAAGGCATCTTCGCCTACGGACATATGGCATCTTCGCCAACAAGAACCCCAAGACTACGCTCAAGAGAAGCTCCCCAAGCTCAAGTCCGTGACTTCCACGAGCTACTACGACCTCGACACCGACCACAAGATTCATTTATATGGAACTCAAGAACCCGAGGAGTACCTCGAGTGGGAGCGTTTGATGGACGACTACCTCAAGCTACCTCAAGCTACATCAAGTCCCTTCCGAAGATCAAGTGAAGTACGCCACAAGAAACTTCCACGACTACGCCTCGACATGGTGGCTTCATACACCTTCGAAGAGCTACGAGATGAGTTGGTCCAAGACGAAGAAAGTGATGCAGCGAGAGTTTGTGCCTCCAACCTACACGGAACAACTTCGACGCCAATTGGAGAACACCATCCAAGGATCCAAGTCCATCGACGCGTACTTCAAGGAGATGAAGATTGCCTTGCGACGAGCCGGCGTGGACGACCCCATTTCGATGAAGTTCCACTTCATGATGGGATTGCACAACGACATCTCCAAGATGATCTTCCTCGAGAACTACAAGTCCCTCGACGACTACTACATTGGTGCTCTCAAGGCGGAACAAGAAATCATGAAGGCCAAGGCTTCTCCACCTCGAGCACACTTCTCGAAGACCAAGCTCAAAGACGACGAGCATGAGGCTAGCACCTCCAAGATGTCCAAGCCCGACAAGCTCCAAGACGATGCTCCCAGGTGCGACTTCACCGCCCTCTCTCTTCATGGCATTGATGATGCCGAGCTACCTTGACTATTTTTCAAGATGGTGCGGCGACAAGTACGACTACGGAGACCTTCAAGGACCAAGCTTTGCAGGCAACCGACAAGGTGGCGAGCAAGGATGATGCTTCCATCTTAGGAGGCGAGAGTGATGATGTGCCATCTTCGGCCTTCATCCACGGCGACAGTGATGAGATGATCGAGCATGGGATTTTCCCTTCGGTTATGGAGGAGGGTGATGATGTGCCATCTTCGGCCTTCATCCACGGCGACCACGACAAGATGGTTGAGCATGGGATTTTCCCTTCGACCATGGCGACGTATGATGACTTGAGTGACTTTTGCCACCATATTGAGAGTGAGAGTGACTTCACCACTAGCCCCATACATGATGAGCTGCCCCAATTCCCATGTGAGGAGAGCCACCACCACCACCTGAGTGATTTGAGTGACTCCACCATATGCAACATTGAGTGCACCTACCTTGAGGGAGTGAGTGAGCCACCGCCACATAGAGAGAGTGAGGTAGTTGATGAGGCATATGAGGCCATTTCTATTTCTAACAAATTGACCTCTACCTCTATTGTGTCTTCTCATTTGGTGCTAGGTCCCATATATGATGACGCGCCGATTCGCGACGACTTCGTCCTCCCTTTGGACAAGACGATGGCCACAGTGGAATATGATGCACCCCCCACATGGTTCCATCAAGATGAAGATGACCACCATTTGGTCTTTCCCACCTCACCTACACCACTTGAGTGGAATGACAAAGGTAACAAAGGTGACGGTGATGCTCTAGTCCCACTAGTGGACATTCTTGAGATTGATTGCTTGCATGACGTTGATCCACCTAGTTCCATGATTCATGCTAGTATGATTTCCCCATGTGATGATTTGCCCATTTATGATGAATATGATGATTCTCATGTGGAGTCTATTAGTTGTGATGCCATGTTACATAGGATTTCTTGTGACAATTCTTTAGGTCACATCATGTTTGCTAATCCGCTTGACTTGTCATATGCTATGCATGAGATCAACCATATGTCTTATTTGCAATCTCTTCATAGTGACTATGCATATGTCACTAAAATAAATCCAATTTGCACATATGGCATAGATGACAAGCCCTTGGTTATTGGCGTTTGTTTCTCTTGTGATGATATTGATATGCTCCCTTTGCATCATTTATCTCATATGCCATGCCATGCCGACCTAGCTTCGGATATGCATTGTTTTGGATGTTGTCCATTTTCTCCATATGATGTTTCCAGTATTGCTCATGAGGAGACCCCCGTAATTTCCTCATACATGTTAGGAGATTTTGATCCATCCCATCCATTGCATGATCCCAATATTTATGTGCACCGTATGCTCCCCATGAACAAACATGCTATTGATGTGCCATATACTTGCATTCTCAATTTGTGTCCCCATCGTGTCATACATAATAACTATTCTTTCATGATGGATGTCATGTTCCTATACCATGCATCAAATTTCTTTGAGCGATGCTTACCTTGTGCTAACTCACACGTGCACATACACATCATGATGGATGATGTGTACATTTACTATGCACATGTGTTCTTTCGTTTGTGTCACTTTTGTGTAGGTACCCATGAATACTCGTCAACTTCTCAATCCCAAGAGTTGATGAAACGATCTCTTGGGAGCAACGATGCTTTGGGATCCCGTGGACTATCCTTACCACCGTTCACTTTGCAAAAGGACTACATGCATCTCTTCTACTTGGCTCTCACACGATTATGGGCCATTTACCACTTGTTACCTTATGCTCATTTTTTCGTGTTCACTCTGCATGTTATGGTTGCTTCTTTGCCTTTGCCATGCAATTGTGACCCTTGCTTGCATCTACCCATGTTTCATCATTATGCTACTTCTATGTGTATTTGCATGCTTGGTGGAGATCCTTGTTGCTATTGCCATGTTTACCATGTGCCCCATGCTATTGATGCTTGTTGTGTTGGGAGAGTCATGATGCCCCATTGCTATTTACATATGGCCTCTCGCCAATACATTCATGCCATTCTACTCATATCTTGCTTTCATGCTTGTGCTATGACATGTGAATTATTCATGCCCTCTATTTGCACCAATGACATCTTTGCCATGATTCCTTCTAGTATGTTGCATCTTCGCACTACTAGCATGCTTGACTTGATCGCTATCATAGCTCGCTATGTTCCATCACCCATGTTCCACTATTACTTGCTTTCTTGGGTTGATAGCACCTATGTTCATGCCTCTCACATGATTTATATTGATCATTGTCTATTGTCTCCATTACTTGCATCTCTCATATCACCTTGTATTGAGTGCCAACTTGCTATACTTATTGATCTTGGAGACTTGGACACTCTACTTGTGAAGCATGCTTGTTTACTTGAGCCTATTATATTTGGTTGTTCTTGCATCATATGCCGACATACTATGAAATGCTCCCTTGTACTTTCTTATGATAAGCATGACGCATACACTTGTTGGGTATCTCGCCCCTTGAATGATAGGTCTTGCATTTGCACTAACCTCATTTGTTTTTCCGAGTGTTTGTCATGTTCTTTCATTTTGAAGGATTCACAAGGCGGTACCATAAAGAGACATTTTGGTTATGTGAAGGCATACATGATGTGCAACACCAACATTTGCGAGCACCTCCTAAAGGTGAACTCATTCCCTTTGAGCCATCCTCACATATGCATATTGGATGGGTCATTCTTTCATTGTTGTTTCCTTCTTGTTGTCTACATGATACATCTCGTGAACGGAGGAGCGACATTGAAGATTGGCTCTATGGACCTTCACATTGAGGAGCGCTCGGACTTATTGGATGCACCTTCGAACCTCCACCCATGCCATGACATCGAGTTTGGCATCTCCAACCAGGACAAGTACAATGTGGGCGACACATTCAACGTCAAAGACTTGGCCAAGTACCATGGTGATGAAGATCACGATCCGTGGACGGATCTCTCCCAAGGGGAGGGGGCATGATGCGGAGCATCCTTCCATCATCCCCATGGACTCTACACCATCACATCAAGCCCCAAGTGGACCTACCGGACTTAAGGTGAACCCGCTCCTCTTCAAGATTTACATGAATATCCATAGGACTTGGTCGGTACCTCACCACGGAACATTGCGCATCTTTAGGTACGAGGACGACCGCCGCCAAGCAGCTAAGGAGCTTCCCGGAGGCCAAGGAGAAGGACCCCAAGGCCACAAGGAAGAAGAAGGAGCCCAACAGGAGCTGGACAGGAAGTCCCAGGCGACCCCGTGCGCACGGGCCCCCGAGACCCCGTGCGCACGGACTACTCAGAGAGCTGGCGCTGGAGCACCCCGTGCGCACGGGCCTGTACCGTGCCCACGAGACCCCCGTGCGCACGGGCCCAACTTACCCCGTGCGCACGGGCCCATCAGGTTGGACGGCTGTGAGCTGCTGTTTGGGCCTCCTCTTCATCCATTTCGTCCCCATGCCTATATATGTCATCCCTAGGTCATTTGTTACGGGTAGAAAAGTAGTTGATAGACATTTGTGAGCTTTGCTCCATGGATCCACTCCACTAGGAGATCAAGACCTCCTCTTGGAGTGACCAAACATCAAGACCTCCTCCTTGGGGAAGGATCCCAATCATAGGATGATGCGGAGCATCCTTCGGTCATCCCCATGGACCTTCCATCGACTATTCAAGCTCCAAGTGGACCCATGACAAGAGCAAAAGCTCGTGCTATTCAATCCGAGGTGACATCGCTCCTATTTGAGTTCCCCTTTTCTTCCAGTGAGGCATGGCTACTACCTAAGTCCGAGACGCTATGCGTGATCAGGTACAACGTTCAAGCCAAGGAGCCAGGAGCTGAAGAAGAAACAACATGCGTCAACACTCTGGACAGCCCGGAACCTCCGGCCACAGCCCGGAACTTCCGACCCTCGGAACATCCGGCCTACCCGGAGCGTCCGGCCTCCGACGACATCGACCAGCCTGGGCGTACCAACTCTCTGGTTAGCCCGGAACCTGCCCGGAACTCGTCTCTGACCTTCCGGCCCCCGGACGCCAGCCCAGCTCCACCCGCGCCAACTCTCTGGTTCAGCCGGACCACCCAGACCCTTGGCGCCGGAACTTCCGGCCACGCCCGGAACTTCGGCCACACTGTCTTGTGACCACTTGGGCCGAGGCCCGTGTACCCTTTCGCCCCATAAACTATATATACTCCTCCACCTCCTCCTAGTTAGGGTTAGCATTGGTTTAGCTCATATTTCGTGTGAGAGCAGTTGCTCATCCACTTGGTTACTTCTCCTCGGAGCTCACGACCTCTTCGGAGAAGATCCCCCAAGCGGATTCAAGACCCCCTCTAGGGTGGCCCCATCAAAACCTCCTCACGGAGAAGAAGGCTACTCGTGTATCTTTCCTTTGTTGATTTTGAATCTCATGCTACCCTATGTGTTCGGTGATCTAGCCCTTGTGTGATCGATACTTGTCGGTTTAGTGATTCTTTCGTGTGTTTTTCCTTGTGTTATTCCGCCCGTTCGTCGTGTTTTCCCCGTAGGATCCCCTCCAAACGTGAAAGATCTCCGATTAGGGTTCCGCCCTACATCATCTTGGTATCATGAGCCACGTTGATCACGTTTTTGGAGCCCCTACGCTGTGTTTTCTAGCTTGATTTTGTTGTTTTCGTCCTAAAACCCGAAAATCCCCACCAAAAATAGCCCCAAATTTTTTTGTGATTTGTTGGTGTGATGAAGTTTTGTTGGATTTGATCCATGGATCTGCTTTGCTACGAGTGGATCTAGCTTCCCTACCCTTCTTCCCTTCTAATTTCTTCTTTTCCCCTCCAGATTTGGGTTTTTCCCCAAGTTTTTCCGCCCAAACCCTCGATCCCGAAGTCTTTGTTCTTGGCAGAATCGCGACCACCGGAACTTCCGGCCCAGCCCGGACCTTCCGGCCCCCGGACCTTCCGGCCTTCCCCGGAACCTCCGGACCCCGGACCTTCCGTCTTGCCCGGAACTTCCGGCCTAGACAGAAAGGTAGCCCTGGAGGATGCTACAGCCGAGAGAAGGAAGACAGGCCAGTGCTACAGGCCACGGACGACCGGCCCGCCCGGACGTCCGACGACTCCCAGGTCCCGGACGACCGACGCCCTCCGAACGTCCGGCAACTGGGCACCCGAATGGAAATTCACGGAAGACTGAAGCCACCGGACGACCGGACGACCCGCACCCGAACCGAATCTACGGACGTCCAACGATCTATGGATGTCCGGACCGCCCCGAAGCTCCGGACGACCGGCGCCCTTCGGACTTCCGACACCTGAGTGACCGTGCCCGCGGGCTGGAGCCCTTGTACCCCTTCACTTTGACTTCCATTTGCACTACGACTATAAATAGGTCTCTCCCACCTCCTAGATAGGGTTAGCAAAGGATTAGCTCATGTTTGTGTGAGAGCTTTGCTCATCCACTTGGTTACCTTCTCCTTGGAGACACGCCTCCATCGGAGAAGACCCTTCCAAGAGGATTCAAGACCCCCTCTTGGGTGGCCCCATCAAGACCTCCTCACGGAGAAGAACCCGGTTACCTCTTGTATTGTTCTTTGTTGATCGTGGATCGTGTATCTCTCTCTGTGTTCATCGATCTAGCGCATGTGTAATCAAATCTTGTTGGTTTGAGTGATTCTCTTGTGTTTTCCCCCGTGATTTCCCTCGTGCTCTTCCGCTCGTTCTTCGTGTTCCTCGTAGGGATCCTCTCCAAACGTGAAAGATCATCCACATAGGGTTCCAGCCCTACATCATCTTAGTATCATGAGCTACGTTGATCACGTTTTTGGAGCCCCTACCCTGTGTTTTCTAGCTTGATTTTGTTGTTTTCATCCTAAATCCCGAAAATCCCCACCAAAAATAGCCCCAAAAGTTTTTGTGGTTTGTTGGTGTGATGAAGTTTTGTTGGATTTGATCCATGGATCTGCTTTGCTACGAGTGGATCTAGCTTCCCTACCCTTCTTCCCTTCTAATTTCTTCTTTTCCCCTCCGGATTTGGGTTTTCCCCCAAGTTTTTCTGCCCAACCCTCGATCCCGAAGTCTCTGTTCTTGGCAGAATCGCGACCACCGGAACTTCCGGCCCAGCCCGGACCTTCCGGCCTTCCCTGGAACCTCCGGACCCCGGACCTTCCGTATTGCCCGGAACTTCCGGCCTAGACAGAAAGGTTGCGCATCTTCGGCAACTCCGACCACGGTGCAGCGGCATCTTCGCCAACGTACTGAAGACCGTGCATCACATCATCGTCCACATTCGCATCCGTTTGGAACCTTCAACCATAAGCAAGGACGGTAATCTCGACGACATCTTTGTCCAAACCTTCCCATTGCATTGATAACCACATGACCTTACTTTTGCGTAGCTTACCCATCGAGACTAGCCATTGAGTATTGCCGGCAACATGACTTGTGCACATTAGTGATCATACTCCATAGCATACATACCATACCACCGTGGTGCATATCTTGGGATCCACTTGTGTGTCACAAAGTTGTCATCACATACACAATTGCTATCTTGGTTCGTGAAGTTTTGCATGAGAAAAGAGCTCAAAAGTGAAAGAGCCACCCAAGCTTTTAAGCAAAGAGGAAAGATAAGCAAAGAGCTTATGAGCAATAACCATAGCATCATACTACATTAAGATTGTCATATTGGATCATCTTGGATCATAGCACCGAAATACCATACACATAGCATACGTGGGATAGAGATAGTTGCATTTTTGCCTAATAGGTTGTGCACAAGATCCGTATCCGCCTCTTGTGCAATCGTGCTAGAGTCTCTCTAGTATTGTGCAACAAGAGCATTTCCGTGGATTCCACATTTTGGCTCACTTTTGGTTTGCACAATCCCACTTATCTATTTGCGTGTGTGTTTCCGTGTACCATTATTTGCTTGGTCTACTTGTTGCATTTGCCAATTTGTGAATCTTTTCCAACATTATTGAATCCCACTTTCAGTTGCATCAAATTTTATACCACCATCCTAACCAAGCTCCACCATAAGCTTTTACTTGTGTAGGTGTGAGAACCGACGAGGATTGGTACCAATAGTGCTATTTCATTGTCCGCATTTGAGTGAACTTGATTCATCATCAACATCGGTCAAAGGTACATTGGTATAAGTTCTTCTCCTTCTACCACTCACATTTTTGCTTGGAATGATGGATAGGCCAAGTACTTCTACCAACCCACTCTTCATCGAGCAAGGCGACGACATGTCATCATACGTCACCAAGAGCCACCTCTTTGGTGCTGGCAAGCGTTAAACCAAGAGCAAAAAGCAATGGCGACCGCATCGACAACCTCGCCAGCGACTTGCGACTCTCCGAGCAACGTACAAGAGACTACTTCGATAACAAGTTCGGCGCTCACAAGCAAGAGAATGATGCAACAATGGGCGAGATCCGGCGCCTTGATGAGGAACGGCATCATTCCACTTCTTCATCATCAAGACGGAGCCGCTCGAGTCGACACTCCGGCGACACCTTCTACGACTCAAGTACATCGTCATCGAACACTCTTGACGAGCAGCAGCGTCAAGACCGTCATGCATCTCGCAACCCGCTACATGACAAGCATTCACAAGAGCAAGTCGATGAGCAAGTCCCTCGTCCTCAATAAAACCAAGCCGCTTTTGCCCAAGCTCAAGAACGACAACGACTACGGCGCCAAGAGGAAGAACGAGCGCGTCTAAACCAAGAAAAACAAGACACCGAAACATAGCGTCTTCAACAACAACAACGAGAAGCGCAAGCTCTTGAGGCCCAACGTGCCCTTCAAGAATCAAGTCGAACCATCGCCAACCGCAATCACGAAAGGCGCAATCAAGAGGAAGCCCTTCGAGAATAAATCCAAGAGAGGAACTATCAACCGCGTGTGCAACGTCAAGTTCCTCAAGCTACTCCACAAGCTCATCAAGCTCCACCTCAACCTCAAGTTCAACATGAGCAAGTTGATCATGGACTTCCTCCACGCCAAGAGCAACATGAAGATGATTGCCACCCACGTCAAGGACATCATCATCACCATCGCCAACAACACAATGAAGAGGAACGCTATGGAAAGCTCAAATTCACCATGCCCAAGTTCAATGGAAGCAATGACCCCGAAGAATACCTCTCATGGGCATTGAAGGTCGACAAAATCTTCCGTTTGCACAACTATGAGGAAGAGAAGAAGATCGCTATGGTATCACTTGAGTTTCAAGCCTATGTGCTCATATGGTGGGAACAAATCCTTGAGCACCGACAAGCAAGAGGTGAACCTCCAACCACCACTTGGGCTCAAATGAAAGATGTCATGCGAGCATGTTTTGTGCCCACTTACTACAACCGCGACCTCTTCAAGAAACTCCAACTCCTAAAGCAAGGAACAAAGAGTGTTGAAGAATACTACAAGGAAATGGAGATAGCCATGATTCGAGCCAATGTGAAGGAAGATGATGAGAAAACAATGGCACGTTTCTTGAATGGACTCAATCATCCCATCAAGAAGATCGCTGACTTCCAACCCTACTCCAACCTCATTGAGCTCGTGCATCAAGCTACAAAGGCGGGCGTCAAGTGCAAGATGACTTCAAATGCATGAAGTACTCGTCCAAGACCTATGGCTTCTCCAACAACCAACCTTCAACAACTCCTCCAACATCTACATCAACCAAACCTTCTACAAGCAACGACGACAAGTCAAGTTACAAGAAAACTTAGACAAGTTCAAGTCGTCCTCCTCCTACTACAAGCAACTTCAAGCCGCGTGCTTCGTCATCTACTCCGGCCGATGAGACCGTCAAGATAGGCTCCTTCAAGTGTTTCACTTGCGGCGGCCGAGGCCACAAGTCCTACGAATGCACCAACAAGCGCACCATGATCCTCAACGACGATGGCACCTATGAATCAATGAGTGAAGAGGAGATGGAAGCTCTTGAGCAAGTGCCCATGCACCGACGAGTGAACGAGTATGAAGATGATCAAGTCTTTTGTGATGAAGATTCGAGCCCCGCTCTCGTTGTCTCCAAGGTCTTGACTCTTCAACATCACCAGGAAGAAGACCAAAGATGCCACATCTTCCACACAAAGGCCGGCATCAATGGAAGGTCCGTCAAGGTCATCATCGACGGAGGTAGTTGCCACAACTTGGCAAGTGAAGAACTATGCTCCAAGCTTCAATTGGTCAAGAGGAAGCACCCGCACCCCTACAAAGTTCAATGGCTAAGTCACTCCGGCACTATACAAGTCGAGCATACGATCCAAGTATCCTTCAAAATTGGTGCATATGAGGACACTTTGGAGTGTGATGTGGTTCCAATGACCGTTTGCCACCTCCTTCTTGGTCGACCATGGCAATTCGACCGTGGTGTCTTACACAACGGGCGTACCAATCACTATAGCTTCAAAATGAAAGGGAAGGAATATGTGCTACGACCTATGTCTCCTAGTCAAGTGATAGCCGACAAACAAGCCACCCATCATGGCGAGAAGAGTGAGAAAGTGATCCACCAAAAAGTGAGTGAGAGCCACAAGCCAAACTTGAGCGCCTCTTCGCCTAGAGAGAAAAACCTCATCCTATTTGCCACCAAAAGTGAGATGAGAGAAGTGTGTGAGAACCCATCGAGTGTGATGCACTTTGTCCTTGTGTGCAAGGATGGAGAGCCAACAACTAACACCTCTCATGAGCTACCTTTATTGTTTCAATCTCTTTTGCAGGAATTCGGGATGTTTTCCCCGATGAGATACCTCGGGTCTACCTTCTCTTGAGGCATTGAGCATCGAATCGACCTCATCCCGGGCGCCTCTCCCAAACAAAGCTCCATATCGAGTCAATCCCGAAGAAACCAAGGAGATTCAACGGCAAGTACAACAACTCATCGACAACGGTCATATGCGTGAAAGCCTAAGCCCTTGTGCCGTTCCGTTATACTTGTGCCCAAGCCCGATGGAAGTTTCCGCTTGTGTTCGATTGTAGACCTATAAATGCTATTACCGTTAAGCTATAGGCATCCCATTCCTTGCCTAGATGATATGCTTGATGAACTTAGTGGAGCCAACTTTTTCTCAAAAATTGATCTTGAAAGTGGCTATTATCAAATCCGCATTCAAGAAGGTGATGAATGGAAAACTGCTTTCAAAACCAAATTTGGCTTATATGAATGGTTAGTCATGCCTATGGGTTAATCGGAAGCTCCCGATACTTTCATGCGTCTTATGCATTATGTGCTTCGGCCTTATATTGGAGTCTTTGTTGTGGTTTACTTCGATGATATTCTTGTGTTTAGAAAAAACATGAAAGAGCATCTTAATCATGTTAGGGATGTTTTGCAAACCCTCCGCGAGGAACGTCTTTATGCAAACTTGAAAAAATGCACGTTTGGTGTTGACAAAGTGGTTTTCTTGGGTTTCGTTGTATCCTCGAAGGGTGTCCATGTTGATGAAACTAAAACTGAAGAAATTAAAACATGGCCCCAACCCACCAATTTGCAACAAGTGCGTAGCTTTCTTGGTCTTGCGGGTTTTTATCGTCGCTTTGTGAAAGACTTTAGCACAATTGTCGCTCCTTTGCGTGCCTTGAGTAAGAAGAATACTCCTTTTGTTTGGGGATCTTTGCAATCCACCGCTTTCGATGAGCTCAAGTCTTTGCTTACTCATGCTCTGATTCTTGCTTTGCCCAATTTTGACAAAACTTTTGAGGTTCATTGTGATGCAAGTGGTACCGGAAT
This sequence comes from Aegilops bicornis, assembly GCA_021605145.1. Classification (NCBI taxonomy): domain Eukaryota; kingdom Viridiplantae; phylum Streptophyta; class Magnoliopsida; order Poales; family Poaceae; genus Aegilops; species Aegilops bicornis. The sequence goes on along the minus strand of CM038675.1, from coordinate 444,370,986 downwards.
TGGCGGAGTTTTGATGCAAGAAAAATGAGCCATTGCATATTTTAGTGAAAAACTCTCCGGTGCTCAACTTAACTATCCCATCTATGACAAAGAATTGTATGCTTTAGTATGTGTGCTACATGTTTGGGAACATTATCTTAGACCTCATGAGTTTGTCATACATACCGATCATGAAACGCTTAAGTACTTAAAAGGTCAAACTAAGTTGAACAAGCGTCATGCCAAATGGAGTGAATTTATTGAATCTTTCCCATATGTGATCAAGTACATTAAGGGTAAGGAAAATGTAGTTGCGGATGCACTTTCACGCATATGCACGCTTGTCACTAAACTTAAGTTGAGTGTTAATTGTTTTGAGCACATCAAAGACATGTATGCTAATGACCCATCTTTTGCTATTCCTTATGCTAAGTGTTTGACGCATACTTCTTGGGAACAATATTATATCGAGGATGCTTATCTTATGAAAGCTAACAAACTATGCATTCCCGAGTCTTCTCTTCGTTTGGTACTTCTGCAAGAGGCTCATGGAGGCGGACTCATGGGACATTTTGGTCGAGATAAGACATTCGCCATGCTCTCCATGAACTACTTTTGGCCCAAGATGTTTCGAGACGTCTCACGCTTCACCAACCGATGCTCTACATTTCGCAAAGCTAAGTCTAAAGCTCAATCTCATGGTCTTTACAAGCCTCTTCCTATTCCTTATCAACCTTGGGAAGACATTAGCATGTATTTTCTACTTGGTTTGCCTAGAACTCAGAATGGAAAGGATTCCGTGTTTGTTGTTGTGGATAGATTTTCTAAGGTGGCACATTTCATTCCTTGCAACAAGATAGACGATGCTTCACACATTGCAAATCTATTTTGTAGGGAAATCTTGCGACTCCATGGAGTACCAAAGACAATTGTCTTCGATCATGACGTCAAGTTCTTGAGTTACTTTTGGAAGACCCTATGCGCCAAGCTCGGAATCAAGCTCCTGTTCTCATCCGCATACCATCCTCAAACCGACGGCCAAATGGAGGTGACGAACCGGACGCTCTCCACTCTACTTCGTGTATTGATCAAGAAGAACATCAAGGAGTGGGAGGCATGTCTACCCATCGCCGAGTACGCCTACAATCGTGCAAGACATTCGACTACGGGCAAGTCCCCCTTCGAGGTTGTCTACGGCTTCAACCTGTTGTCACCATTGGACATTCTACCTCTTCCTCTACAAGAGTGCACCAACATGGATGCGAGTGCACGGGCAAGCAACATCAAGAAGATGCATGAGGATACAAGGCACACCAACGAGCTCCAAGTACAACGACTAGCGACCAAGCTCAACATCAACAAGCAACCCATGGTCTTCAACATTGGTGATCTAGTGTGGCTACACCTTCGCAAGGACCGCTTCCCCAACGAACGCAAGTCCAAGTTTCTCCCTCGAGCCGATGGACCTTTTAAGGTGATCGCACGCTACAATGACAACGCCTAAAAGATCGACCTACCACGAGACAAGTACAATGTGAGCGACATCTTCAACGTCAAGGACCTCGCACCATACCATGGAGATGAAGCTTCTGATCCGAGGTCTGATCTCTCCCAAGGGGGGGGGGGGAGATGATGCGGAGCATCCTTCGGTCATCCCCATGGACCTTCCATCGACTATTCAAACTCCAAGTGGAGCCATGACAAGAGTAAAAGCTCGTGCTATTCAATCCGAGGTGACATCGCTCCTATTTGAGTTCCCCTTTTTTTCCAGTGAGGCATGGCTACTACCTAAGTCCGAGATGCTATGCGTGATCAGGTACAACGTTCAAGCCAAGGAGACAGGAGCTAAACAAGAAACAACAGGCGTCAACTCCCTGGACAGCCTGGAACCTCCGGCCACAGCCCGGAACTTCCGGCCCCCGGAACGTCCGGCCTACCCGGAGCCTCCGGCCTCCGACGACATCGACCAGCCTGGGCGTGCCAACTCTCTGGTTAGCCGGAACCTGCCGGAACCCGTCCGGACCTTCCGGCCCGGAACCTCCGGCCCACCGGACCTTCCGGCCCGGACGCCTTGACCCAGCTCCACCCGCGCCAACTCTGCGGTTAAGCTGGACCCTGCCGGACCCTCCGTGGCCGGAACTTCGGCCTGCCGATCTTGTGACCGCTTGGGCCGACGCCCTTGTACCCTTTTGCCCCGTAAATTATATATACTCCCCCACCTACTCCTAGTTAGGGTTAGCATTGGTTTAGCTCATATTTCGTGTGAGAGCCCTTGCTCATCCACTTGGTTACTTCTCCTCGGAGCTCACGACCTCTTCGGAGAAGATCCCCCAAGCGGATTCAAGACCCCTCTAGGGTGGCCCCATCAAGACCTCCTCACGGAGAAGAACGGCTACTCGTGTATCTTTCCTTTGTTGATTTTGAATCTTGTGCTACCCTATGTGTTCGGTGATCTAGCCCTTGTGTGACCGATACTTGTCGGTTTAGTGATTCTTTCGTGTGTTTTTCGTTGTGTTCTTCCGCCTGTTCGTCGTGTTTTCCCCGTAGGATCCCCTCCAAACGTGAAAGATCTCCGATTAGGGTTCCGCCCTACATCATAGGATCATCAAGCCCTCATCTCCTTCATAGGATTTGGGATGAACTCTACCTTGTATCTTATTTCCCTTTGATTGTTCATGTACCTTGTGGATTTTGTGTGTTTGTTGGTCTAGTGGATGTGTGATTGGACTTGTTCTTGAGTGTTCCTCTTGTTTTCTCTCTTGTGTTCATCTTGTTCTTGGGGATTCCCCTTCCAATTCGTGAAAGATCTCCCCATAGTGTTTCACCCTACATCATTGGGCCTGCACAGAGCTCTTCTTCATCCATGGCATCAACAGGCCAAACACATGATATTATTTGTCGTCGTTGCAAGGGTGGAGGTTATTATGCGAGAGAATGCCCATCTAAGTGTGTGATGATTGTTATTGAGAATGGTGGGTATGAGTCCGCTAGTGACTATGATGAGGAGACCTTGGCTCTTATTACAAGTGAAGAACACGATGGAGATGATTCTGATCATGAGACGCAATACATGGCTACTGAAGATGCTAGTTATGAATGTTTAGTTGCTCAACGTGTTTTCAGTGTGCAGGTTACACAAGCCGAGCAAAATCAGAGGCATAATTTGTTCCATACAAAGGGAGTTGTGAAGGAACGTTTTGTTCGCGTCATCCTAGATGGAGGGAGTTGTAACAACTTGGCTAGCATGGAGATGGTGGAGAAGCTATCTCTCACCACAAGACCACATCCACATCCTTACTATAGCCAATGGTTCAACAACAGCGGCAAGGTTAAGGTAACACGTACTGTTTGTGTGCATTTTAGTATCTCTACATATGCTGATTATGTTGATTGTGATGTGGTACCCATGCAAGTGTGTTCCTTATTACTTGGTAGACCATGGCAATTTGATAAAAATTCTGTACACCATGGTAGAAACAATCAGTATACTCTTGTTCATAAGAATAAACATATTACATTGCTTCCTATGTCTCCTGATTCTATTTTGAAACATGATATTAATAGAGCTAATAAAGCAAAACAAGACAACAATAAGAGTGAAAATCATATTGTGGCAAAAGAATTTGAGAAACAAATGAAGCCTAATAATAAACCATCTAGTGTTGCTTCTGAAATTAAATTGAAAGTGCATGTTTACTTGCCACCAAATCTGATATTGATGAGATAGATTTTAGCAAATTTGTTTGCTATGCTTTTGTGTGCAAAGAGGCATTATTTTCATTCGAGGATGTGCCTTCCTCTTTGCCTCCTGCTATTACTAACATTTTGCAGGAGTTCGCTGACGTCTTTCCACAAGACGTGCCACCGGGATTACCACCTATTCGAGGGATTGAGCATTAGATTGACTTAATTCCTGATGCATCGCTACCTAACCGTGCACCATACCATACCAATCCAGAGGAGACGAAGGAGATTATGCGTCGAGTCCAGGAGCTGCTCAACAAAGGTTATATACGCGAATCCCTTAGTCCTTGTGTTGTTCCTCTTATTCTAGTGCCTAAAAATGATGGTACATCGTGTATGTGTGTTGATTTTAGAGGCATTAATAATATTACTATTCGTTATCATCATCCTATTCCTAGGCAGATGATATGCTTGATGAATTGAGTGGTTCTACAATATTCTCCAAAGTTGATTTGCGTTGTGGATACCATCAAAGTCGTATGAAATTGGGGGATGAATGGAAAAACGGAATTTAAAACTAAGTTTGGATTATATGAGTGGTTAGTCATGCCTTTTGGGTTAACTAATGCACCTAGTACTTTCATGAGATTAATGTATGAAGTTTTACGTGCTTTCGTTGGACGATTTGTTGTAGTCTATTTTGATGATATACTGATTTATAGCAGATCTTTGGAGGAACATTTGGAACATTTACGTGTTGTTTTTAATGCTTTACGTGATGCACGTTTGTTTGGTAACCTTGGGAAGTGCACCTTTTGCACCAACCGAGTCTTTTCTTGGCTATGTTGTTACTCCACAGGGAATTTGTCGGAGATATACCCCGCGGTATGACCCGGTTGGAGATATGACCTAGCTAGGACTTGGTGTTTCATTGATAAACCGCCCGAAGAGTGGCGACTCACTAATGACGCGGCCGGGCCTGGTGACTCGTTGGTGACCCAGCAGGTGTTTCACATGGATGACAAGGCCCAAGGCCCAGAAGGCCGGTTCATGTTATGGTGGGCCGGCTTAAGAGGAAAGGCATGAGTAATATTTCCCTTACAAGGAATCAAGACCCGGACTTGTATCTAGCTTGTATTAGAAGATAGGCTAGTCCTAATCCTACTAGGACTCCACATGTAACCCGCCCCTTCAACTTATATAAGGAAGGGCAGGGCACCCCAAGGAGGGGCGGAATAATCTGGAGGGCTAGAGACAACTAGAGGAGAGCTGGCTTATATAGCAACTCCCTCATGAGCATATTGAATAAGACCTAGCCACAAACAACATGTAGGGTTATTAACGGATGATGTTTTCCGGGGCTCGAAGCTGTCTAAATCTTGTCTCGTGTGCTAATCTGCTTCGACGATCTACACACAATCTCTCGTCCCGATCAACCCCTCTCAAGCTACTACCTAGTTGCGTTAGCCTCACGACAAGTCCTCACATGAGGACATCTGCCGTGACAAATCCATGACAGTTGGCGCCCACCGTGGGGCCTGCGCACGGTGGTGCTGAGTCTTGGAGGGATTTTTTCCAGGGTTCGAGAAGTTCGCAGTTGTTTGGATAAAGGAATCCGGTTTTGGAAGGATCTCCATCAACCATGAGTTCGCTAGATCAAGATTAGAAATTTCTTTCTTGGCAGCTGACATCAGTTGTATTGGCAAGTCATTAGAGGTCAAGGCCAATTTGATAATCAAAAAACAGTTGTACATACGATACGCCGCTGGCGAAGTCACCGAGTCGACGAAAACGAAAAGGTGATCTGATCCAAGCTGAGATTAAAATTCTTGGAACAGTCACGTGTTGGGCTGGTTTTCCATCAAGTATGTTCTGTGCCCGTGTCCCAACACAATCACGTAAAACTAATCAAAGCAATTTGGAAAAATAAGAAAAGGAAAGAAGTGTATGGAAAATACTCGGACATGACTCAATCGACCACGGCTCGGGCTCTGCTTTGTTGCCGAGTTGCCCGCAGCAAGCCGTCGGTGGGTCGCCTCTTTGACGACGGGTCAACACCGAGCCGCGCCTGTGCCTCGGTCGTCTGAACCACCCGGCGGATACCTCATAGAGCCGGCTCGTCGAACGGCTTGTGCCAAGCCGCCCCGGCCTCGTGCTTGAGCCGTCGCCGCCTCACGCTGATCCAAAGAGCCGCCCCAGGTCTTGCTCCACATCGCCATCCACCTCCATCACGATTGCACCAGTGCAGCAGTTATCCACTTGAGAGTTGGACTTGCGTTCAGTTGCTGGAAATCCTTGGGCAGTGATGGCTTCGTTTCAGACTTTAAGTTCAACACTTGGGCCTGTACTTTCAGTTGGATCGGCAAGAACAATACAGAAAACGATGGGTGGAACTTGAGCTTCCGATTCTGCGCCTGAGCCGCTCCCATTGAGCTGTCGTGGCCCAGTCTGTCAGCCGCCATCACAGCCACTGAGCCGCCCCTGCTCCATCAACCCGATGTGACCCGCCACGGTCAAGTCACTGCGGCCGAGCCACCGCCACCAGTCGCCATGGCCTTGGGCCGGCCCTCTGTTGTGACTCCAAGCCGTGAGCCGCCCGTGGCCTCCCCAAGTATCTGCGGTTTATGCGCTCTGTTCGGCCCACGGCGGTGGCTCCGCCAGCGCCGTCTGGCCACTGCTGCTTCTCGCGGCATCAAGCTGGCTTGTTCCACTACTGAGCCGCCGCCGGGTCGATCTCCTGCATTGGAGCCTCTTCGTGTTAAATCATCGAACCGCCAATGACGAGTTGCTGGCTATTTCTTCTACTATGCTGCAGCTACTGCTGTTCCAGCACTCTGTGGCGGGCCACCGTCGCCTGAGTCGACGGCCTTGAGCCGCCGCCCGCCTCCTGAGTCGCCTACAAGCCACCCTGAGCTGACGTCGCTCCTCTTCGGCCTCGTTTTACCCTACTCCGAGCCACAAGTACCGCTACAAGCCGCTGGGGCCCTGCCTGGTCTTATATGAGGGTCAGGTTGGTACTTTGGTTGGGCTTCGTGAGGCAGGAAGTACTTAAAGCAATCAATGGAGCTCGTACCACTGTTTTGCATGCCTTATCCCTAAAGATTTTGACTAAAACAGGGGAGAGTGTTGCAGGTGCTATTGTAAAGAATTACCGAGGTTTCACACCAAGGCCGAATATTTTAATGGCCAAGGGGACCTAGAGACAGGTTCTGTGTACAGAGTTGTCGCCTAAATAAATCAGGTGATATTTATCCTATATATTTTTTGTTAAGTACATGTTGATTTCTTTCGACAAACAACTACTCTGCCCTGCTGTATTTTTTGTACGCAGGACAATTATGTTTATACCACGGGTATAGAGCATGAGCTGGCAACATTCTGTACCAGCGTTTGTATGTGCCATACTGCCTGGGGAACAGACGTGCGCAAACCGCCGCCCCCGACCCGAGTTACAATGACTCACCGGGACTGCGCTTGTTCACTGTTCTACAGATGTGCGTAAATCGCCATCTCTACGGCCTAATCTACATCAACACGATCGGGTTAACTTGCCCATTCACACCGGTTTACAACGCCATGGCCGAATCATTTGTCTGTGCCACCTCTGATGTCATGGTTGTCTTTACCGCCCGTCTCGTCTACATCAAATCATACGGGATTATCTATAACCCGTCGAGCCTCAACATATGACAGTGTTTCGCTATTCAGCTATATGTCGGTTTATATCATGGCCAAGTATGAAGAATCTCAAGCCAACTCCTCGAGTCGTCTTGAGACTTGATAGAGGCAAAGGTGTCCCGATGTTTCGATGAGATGGTGGCTATCATTTTGGAGGAAGTCGACTTTGACCATCCGACTACGAACGTGCGAGGACGCCGCGCCTTAGCAATCGCTAAACCAACTCCGAGAGGTTATTGACCACGCCGGAGCACGATCAACCTGACCACGAAGGTCTGTTTCCTGTAGGCAAACGAAGAACAAGCAAGAAACTAAGATTGCAATCTGGATATTGCGAATATAAGAGGAAAGCTTTATTGATCAAGGTGGGGTTCTGTGACGCCTTTATGCAGTCGTTGAACACAAAGCGAAATGCGTGAAGTTGCAGCTATGGCAAACTTTTAATCTAAACAAAACCCAAAGTCTAAACGGTTCCCTAAGGGTTGTATATATGGAGGAAGGGGGGAATTTCGTGGCCCTTGGGGAAGGGGTCCGAAATCAACCCTATCTCTTGTTTCCCCACACATACAGACTCTAAAAACAGCCTATACTTATGTATTTAAAAATTACATGGGACTGGCCCAATAATAAGGTGACGCGGCACCTAGAATAGCCTCTGGATGAAATTTATGAAGTGGCATCTTGTATATTTCGTCCAAGGCTGCATTCACTCCTTATGGTGGCTTCAAAGTCCTGAAATCATCACTTGTAACTCCGTTCTTGTTCTCCTTGTGCATGCCATCAACTCCATGCTTGTTCTTGCTCCAATGTTCATCCTTCTCCAAGCTAGGCCCTTCATTTGTAAGCAAAACAAAGGTATCCAATTTAGGTAGCATCATATTCTCATGAACATTAGAATCATTACCAAGAAACGAAAGTACCTAGTAATTTAATTGGCGTGCGCGAGCTCTAGTAATTGGTCCATTATATGTAACAGTAGGGGTTGTGGGTGTAACAATGGTATTGATGTCCTCATCATCCTCCCCTTCTTGAAATGAAGTCATCCTCGACGAAAGCTCATCTTCCTCACGCAAATAAGGCTTCAAATCTGCAATGTTAAAAGTGGGACTAACCCCAAAATCTGCAGGTAGCTCAAGTTTATATGCATTATCATTTATTTTCTCTAACACCTTAAAAGGACCATCAGCACGTGGCATTAGCTTTGATTTGCGCAAATTAGGAAATATATCCTTACACAAATGTAACCAAACAAGATCTCCAGGTGCAAACACAACATGTTTTCTACCCTTATCTCCAGCAAGTTTATATTTAGCATTCATACGCTCAATGTTTTCCTTGGTTTACTCATGCATTTTTTAAATCAATTCAGCATGTTCTTTAGCATCCAAATTAACCTTCTCCGAAGATGGAAGAGGCAACAAATCAATAGGTGCACGAGGTAGGAAACCATACACAATTTCAAAATGGCACATCTTAGTAGTAGAATGCAATGATCGATTATAAGCAAATTCAATATGAGGCAAGCATTCTTCCCACATTTTCTTATTATTCTTCAAAACCTCGCTAAGCATAGTAGACAATGTTCTATTGACTACTTCAGTTTATCCATCGGTTTGGGGGTGACAAGTAGTACTAAAAAGCAGTTTAGTCCCCAACTTAGCCCATAAACATCTCCAAAAGTGGCTAAGAAATTTAGTATCACGATCTGAAACAATAGTATTTGGCACACCATGCAAGCGAATAATTTCACGAAAGAACAAATTAGCAACATTAGCAGTATCATCGCTTTTATGACATGGTATAAAGTGTGCCATTTTCGAGAACCTATCCACGACAACAAATATGCTATCCCTCCCCTTCTTTGTTCGAGGTAAACCTAAAACAAAGTCCATAGATATATCCTCCCAAGGAACACTAGGTACAGGCAAAGGCATATATAAACCATGAGGATTGAGTCGTGACTTAGCTTTTTGACATGTAGTGCAGCGAGCAACAAAACGCTCAACATCTCGTCCCATCTTTGGCCAAAAGAAATGTGTAGCAAGTATATCCTCTGTCTTCTTCACGGCAAAGTTTCCCGTTAGTCCTCCTCCATGCACCTCCTGCAACAACAAAAGATGAACAGAGCTAGCTGGAATGCATAGCTTGCTAGCACGAAACACAAATCCATCGTTAATGACGAACTTGTTCCATGTTCTACCTTCTTTACAATTCTGCAATACATCTTTAAATTCAGCAGCATGCACATATTGATATTTGATGGTCTCCAAACCAAATATTTTAAAGTCAAGTTGTGAAACATAGTATAACGACGAGACAATGCATCAGCAATAACATTTTGTTTACCCTTCTTGTGTTTAATGACATAAGGGAAAGTCTCAATGAATTCAACCCATTTAGCATGTCTACAGTTTAGTTTTGCTTGACTTTTAATTGTTTCAAAGATTCATGATTAGAATGTATAACAAATTCTTTGGGCCATAAATATTGTTGCCATGTTTCAAAAGTCCAAACAAGAGCATATAATTCTTTATCATAAGTAGAATAGTTCAGACTAGGCCCACCCAATTTATCAGAAAAGTATGCAACAGGTTTGCCATCTTGTAATAAAACACCTCCTAATCCAATTCCACTAGCATCACATTCAAGCTCAAAAGTCTTATTAAAATTAGAAAGTTGGAGTAAAGGAGCATGTGTCAACTTATCTTTCAATCTTTGTGAAGGCTTCTTCTGTGTAGTACCCCCAACAAAAGGCACATCCTTCTTTGTAAGCTCGTTGAGAGGTGCAGCAATGGTGCTAAAATCTCTCACAAAACGCCTATAGAAACCAGTGAGTCCAAGAAAACTCCGCACTTGTGTGACCGTTTTGGGCTGCGGCCAACTCTCAATAGCTTCAATTTTGGCTTTATCAACTTCAATTCCATGTGGAGTAACAACATAGCCAACAAAAGATACTCGGTTGGTGCAAAAGGTGCACTTCCCAAGGTTACCAAACAAACGTGCATCACGTAGAGCAATAAAAACAGCACATAAATGTTCCAAATGTTCTTCCAAAGATTTGCTATAAATCAGTATATCATCAAAATAGACTACCACAAATCGTCCAACGAAAGCACGTAAAACTTCGTTCATTAGTCTCATGAAAGTACTAGGTGCATTAGTTAACCCAAAAGGCATGACTAACCACTCATATAAACCAAACTTAGTTTTAAATGTTGTTTTCCATTCATCTCCCAATTTCATACGAATTTGATGGTATCCACTATGCAAATCAACTTTGGAGAATATTGTAGAGCCACTCAATTCATCAAACATATCATCTAGCCTAGGAATAGGATAACGATAACGAATAGTAATATTATTGATGCCTATACAATCAACACACATACGCGACGTACCATCCTTCTTAGGCACTAGTATAATAGGAACAGCACAGGGACTAAGAGATTCGCGTATATAACCTTTGTCGAACAGCTCCTGTACTTGACGCATAATCTCCTTCATCTCCTCTGGATTGGTATGGTATGGTGCACGGTTGGGTAGCGATGCATCGGGAATTAAGTCAATTTGATGCTCAATCCCTCGAATAGGTGGTAATCCCGGTGGCACGTCTTGTGGGAAGAACTCAGCGAACTCCTGCAAAATGTTAGTGACAGCAGGGGGCAAAGAGGAAGGCACGTCCTCGAATGAATATAATGCCTCTTTGCACACGAAAGCATAGCAAACAGATTTGCTAAAATCTAGCTCAACAATATCAGATTTGGTGGCAACTAAATATGCACTTTTCAATTTAATTTCAGAAGCGACACTAGATGGTTTATTATTAGGCTTCATTTGTTGCTCAAATTCTTTTGCAACAATCTGATTTTCACTCTTATTTTTCTCCTGTTTTGCTTTATTAGCTCTATTAATATCATCTTTCAAAATGGAATCAGGAGTCATAGGAAGCAAAGTAATATTTTTATCCATATGAACAAGAGTATACTGATTGTTTCTACCATGGTGTATAGAATTTTTATCAAATTGCCATGGTCTACCAAGTAATTAGGAACATGCTTGCATAGGTACCACATCACAATCAACATAATCAGCATATGTTGAGATACTAAAATGCACACGAACAGCACGTGTTACCTTAACCTTGCCGCTGTTGTTGAACCATTGGATGTAATAAGGATGTGGATGTGGTATTGTGGTAAGAGATAGCTTCTCCACCATCTCCATGCTAGCCAAGTTGTTGCAGCTCCCTCCATCTATGATGACGCGAATAGAACGTTCCTTCACAACTCCCTTTGTATGGAACAAATTATGCCTCTGATTTTGCTCAGCTTGTGTAACCTGCACTCTCGAAACACGTTGAGCAACTAAACATTCATACCTGTCAGCATCTTCAGCAGCCATTTATTGTGTCTCATGATCAGAATCATCTCCACCGTGTTCTTCATGTGTAATAAGAGCCAAAGTCTCCTCATCATAGTCACTAGCGGACTCATACCCACCATCCTCAGTAGAAATCATCACACGCTGAGATTTGCATTCTCTCGCAAAATATCCTCTTCCCTTACAACGACAACAAATAATATCACTTGTGTGCCCTGTTGACGCCATGGAAGAAGAAGAGCTCTGTGCAGGCCCGGCAAGTGTGCTCTTGGCAGATAGTGGTGGTTGTGCCTGCTTTATTGTATCACGGTTGGAGGTGGCACCTGAAGGAGGTGATGGTGCAGTGGAAGTAGATGATGCACGTGGTGTCCATGATGAAGGTCGACCTGCAGAAAAGTTAGGTCGCGCCAATGCCTGTCGATCCTGCACTTCACGTTCAGCTTTACAAGCAAGATGGAATAAACGAGTGATATTATTATAATCCTTATACTCAGCTTGTGTAACCTGCACTCTCAAAACACGTTGAGCAACTAAACATTCATACCTGTCAGCATCTTCAGCAGCCATTTATTGCGTCTCATGATCAGAATCATCTCCACCGTGTTCTTCATGTGTAATAAGAGCCAAAGTCTCCTCATCATAGTCACTAGCGGACTCATACCCACCATCCTCAGTAGCAATCATCACACGCTGAGATTTGCATTCTCTCGCAAAATGTCCTCTTCCCTTACAACGACAACAAATTGTGTGCCCTGTTGACGCCATGGAAGAAGAAGAGCTCTGTGCAGGCCCGGCAAGTGTGCTCTTGGCAGATAGTGGTGGTTGTGCCTGCTTTCTTGTATCACGGTTGGAGGTGGCACCTGAAGGAGGTGATGGTGCAGTGGAAGTAGATGATGCACGTGGTGTCCATGATGAAGGTCGACCTGCAGAAAAGTTAGGTCGCGCCAATGCCTGTCGATCCTGCACTTCACGTTCAGCTTTACAAGCAAGATGGAATAAACGAGTGATATTATTATAATCCTTATACTCTAGAATGGTCTGAATCTCTCTATTTAATCCACCCATAAAACGTGCAAGCATAGCTTCATTCTCCTCAACAATACCACATCTAATCAAGCCAGATTGTAATTCTTGATAATATTCTTCTACATAATTTTTTCCTTGTCTTAAGCGCTGCAATTTTTGAAGTAATTCACGTTGATAATATGGTGGAACCGAACGAGTACGCATAGCAGTTTTCAAAGCAGCCCAAGTAGCTGGAACATGATATAATCTACAATGTTCAGACCACCAAACACATGCAAAGCTAGTGAAAGCACAAACAAAGAAGAACACATCTCTCCCGAGGATATTGTAAACATGTAAATCGTTGTTCGATTTCTAACTCCCAAGTAAGATATATATCGTGAACATATGTACCCTCAAATGGTGGAATATTCAATTTCAGTTTAGGGAGATGGTCATGATCTCGCACTGAGGGGGGCCCTAACATTGCCATTATTTGCATGTGGACGACCTGGTGGTTGTGGTGCTGGTGGTTGCACGTAGTTCTGATTTTGATCAACCTCATCCTCGTAATCTCCCGCATAATCATCCTCCTCAACATCAGCAGCAGGAGCCATAGAAGTATCAACAGTAGCACCGGCAGTTTGGCCAAGCTGAAGAGGAACACGGCTCGCTCAGCGAAGAGTTGTTTCCCGACGTGGAGGTAGTCGTTGTTGTTGTTGTTGTTGTTGTTGCAGAGGTGCGGCAGGTGCAGCCGGTGGTGGAAGACATGCAAGCAGTTCATTAAATCTGTTATCGAGCTTTGTTTCGAACGTCTTCTCAAGGCCAATGATCTTCTCCATGGCCTCTTCAAAATTGTTCAAAGACATCTTGCACCTGTTCGGTCATCATTTGCTGAAACTTATCATGAAGCTCCTTGTTCGTTAAGTTCTCCAGTCAATCTAAATCGGCTTGTGATCCCGGCATGGTTAGCGACAATAGAAACACATGATAATATGATCCTCAGACTACTAACAAGTGGTGGTGGTGGTGGGTGTCACAAATCCGTCAAGCAAATCTCAAATTCTTACCAGTTCTTACCCAAAGAAGGCGATGATCAAAGAACCGATGTAGTCAAAACTCTCAAAGCTTGGATAGAGCGATTACTAGGGAGAGTCAAACGCACGATGTAGATGTGTGTGGAGCTGGGAAGGCTTATAATATGGTAGCAAAAAGGGTTAGCAATAATCAATAAAGAGATGCAAAGTTGAATAAACGCTCAACGACGGTACTGTGCTGGTCCTAGGCTAGACCGTGCTAGAGATGCGAGCCTAGAACACTAACAAAATCACGGCGCTGCACGTAAACAAGGGAAAAGCACACTTTGGAAAAAAAATTCACTCTATTTTTTTTTGTGCTCTTTTTTTTTGCGCTCCTATTTTTTTTTGCAAAAATTCACTATAATGGCGAGTGTCTCAAAACTCTTCCAAGGTCAAACTGATAGGATGGGCACGAAATTTTTTTGACTATTTTTTTTTCGGAAATCAGGGCAGCGATGATGAAAAAGTGCGACAAAAAATCACTATGATGGCGAGTGTCTCAAAAGACTTAAAAAAGCCTAAAAATAGGATAGGGAAAAAATACTTTTTGTCGCCAAAATTTTGGCCTAAAAACTGCTCGGGGGTCTCCAGACTTTTTTTTCCGAGGCCTACTCAGGCAAGGAAACACAAAACGAAAACTAGATGGATCTAGAGTACAAACCTAATATGAAAAGAATTCGGATTGGTGGTGGACAAGCAGATGTATATGTGGACTCGGATTGGTGGTGGACAGGTGGATGTATATGTGGACTCACATTGGTGGTGGACAGGCAGATGTATATGTGGACTCGGGTTGGTGGTGGACAGGCGGATGTATATGGCAGCGGTAAGGAATATGTTGGTGGTGGTGGTATATGCTAGGAACGATGACGATGGTGCTACGGCAGCGTGACAACTTGTGAACAGAACTAGAAACTCTAAGGGAAACCCGACGCTAAGACTAGCAACTTGACACGACGATGCAACCGCAAATTCAACAAAGCAAAATACTGAAAATACTATGCAAAGGCTCAGACTGGTTCGGATATGATGAACTAACCCTAAATTTTTTTTGTTGGATTTTTTCATGGACTGTAGGTATGAAGAACAGACTCGATCTAAACTACGAAAAACTGTAAAATCTCACCGAGCAACCTGAAAATCTGATACCACTTGATAGAGGCAAAGGTGTCCCGGTGTTTCGATGAGATGGTGGCTATAGTTTTGGAGGAAGTCGACTTTGACGATCCGACTACGAACGTGCGAGGACGTTGCGCCTTAGCAATCGCTAAACCAACTCCGAGAGGTTATTGACCACGTCGGAGCACGATCAACCTGACCACGAAGGTCTGTTTCCTGCAGGCAAACGAAGAACAAGCAAGAAACTAAGATTGCAATCTAGATATTGCGAATATAAGAGGAAAGCTTTATTGATCAAGGTGGGGTTCTGTGACGCC
Organism: Aegilops bicornis; assembly: GCA_021605145.1. Lineage (NCBI taxonomy): Eukaryota > Viridiplantae > Streptophyta > Magnoliopsida > Poales > Poaceae > Aegilops > Aegilops bicornis. The sequence continues at coordinate 444,355,745 of CM038675.1, read as the reverse complement.
TTTGTCTGGTCGTTGAACACAAAAGAAGTACGTGAAGTTGCAGCTATGGCGAACTTTTAATCTAAACAAAACCCCAAGTCTAAACGGTGCCCTAAGGGCTGTATATATGGAGGAAGAGGGGGGAATTTCGTGGCCCTTGGGGAAGGGGTCCGAAACCAACCCTATCTCTTGTTTCCCCACACATACGGACTCTAAAAACAGCCTATACTTATGTATTTCGAAATTACACGGGCCTGGCCCAATAATAAGGTGACACAGCACCTAGAATAGCCTCTAGACGAAATTTATGAAGTGGCATCTTGTATATTTCGTCCAAGGCTTGATTCACTCCTTATGGTGGCTTCAAAGTCTTGAAATCATCACCTGTAACTCCGTTCTTGTTCCCCTTGCACATGCCATCAACTCCATGCTTGTTCTTGCTCCAGTGTTCATCCTTCTCCAAGCTAGGCCCTTCATTTGTAAGCAAAACAAATGTATCCAATTTAGGCAGCATCATATTCTCATGAACATTAGAATAATTACCAAGAAATAAAAGTACCTGGTAATTTAATTGGCGTGCGCGAGCTCTAATAATTGGTCCATTATATGTACAGTAGGGGTTGTGGGTGTAACAATGGTATTGATGTCCTCATCAAGACTCGGCGGCTATGATGACATGACTTAGCAAATATTGTGAGATTCAAGAACCCCAGGACATTGGAGGGAAAGATAACCCGGTCCTGGAGGCTATTGCCACATTGGTGAAAATTCAAAAAGCTGTCAAGACAATTTCCGGCTTAAACAGTGCCGAGCAATTTGAAAGTTCCGGCTCAAAGAAAGAGTTCCAGGTTATAAGAAAAGGTTCCGGTTCAAAATCTGGTTCAAGGGAAATATCTCTCCCACAAAGTTTTGAGCTCTTAATATCCGGTTTGACATCCGGTTCAAAAAGAATCCATCTCTCGCAAGTTCGAGAGAAAAATTAGAAGTTGCCAAAGAGAACTTGCTGCAATGATGCGCAGTTCAAACATGGGCATCTTGCTTTATTGGCTTATCTTATTAGTCATTGGGGGGCTTCCTGCTCAATGAGCATAGCTGTGACCACCCTCTTGATCCGGCTTGCACGCCTTGTTACAAATAACATGGGGGCTTCCTGCTCACTGAGCATAGCTATGACTACCCTTTGATCTGGCTTATACGCCTTGTTACAAATAACATGGGAGCTTCCTGCTCATTGAGCATGGCTGTGATTACCCTCTTGATCCGGCTTGCACGCTTTGTTAAAAATTACTTGGGGTCTTCCTGCTCATGGAGCATAGCTATGACTACCCTACTGATCCGGCTTGTACGCCTTGATTGCAAATAACTTGGGGGTTTTCTACCCAAGTTGAATTGTTACCAAAGAGAACTTGCTATAATGTGCAGTTCAAACATAAGTAACCTGCCTTGATGGCTTGTTAAAGGTCACTTGGGGGCTTCCTGTTCAATGAACATAGCTATATTCACCCTTTTGATCAGCTTGGACGCCAGGTGTATTCACCAAAAATCCGGGTTATCCTGCCTTTGTATGTCTACCGCTCCGGCCAGGTAATCCTAAAATGACTCACCGTACACTTAACAGTCAATCTTATAAAGACCCTGAACTTGCCAAAGTTAAAATGGCGATTGGTCATGTGAGGCCCGGCTTACAGGTTTGAATAAAGGACTAACTCAGTGGTTGTGCTGCCCTTGAATAGCACTTGATATTAAGGCTTAGCAGCCTATGAAGGCCTTGTTTTTACCTGATTTCATATTTCTTTTGAACATTGTTTGGGTTCATATCTTTGTACCATATTGGTATGTGGTTTAAAATTGATTTAGGCCATGTAGCCTTAATCCTCATGACTCATATTTGAGTATATCCTGAGTTTGGATAACCCGGCCTGGCTTTGGACGATAAGTCGCCAGTGTGCTTTGATTATGTGCTTGGAGATTTTCACTCTAAGTATTTGCGATGTTACCCTTGCTTCATATGCCGTTGTAAGCCAGCAGTATGCCACAGGCCATGTAGCCTTGATTATATGGCTCATGATTGAGCATCTTTGGGTTTGATAACCCGCCCTGATAGCAGACTTTAAGTCTCCAGGGTATTTTGCCTTGAGCAATCAGATATTTCATGACTCCGGGTTGATACTGGCCCCGGATTATAATTATCACGGCATCACCATGGTATCATTCTACAGGTATGTATTTCAACAATGGTATGAATATTTTGGGTTTGTTAAACCGCCCTGGCTATGGACTTTAAGTCGCCAATATACGTTGGATTGCACAACTGGGATTATGCGCTTATGAATACTTGGGTTGTCACCCTCACTGGACGTGGTGATGTAAGCCGGCAATTTGAGCCTATTTTCCAGGTATATTGATGAGGACATCAATACCATTGTTACACCCACATCCCCTACTACTACATATACTGGACCAATTACTAGAGCTCGCGCACGCCAATTAAATTATCAGGTACTTTTGTTTCTTGGTAATGTTTCTAATGTTCATGAGAATATGATGCTGCCTAAATTGGATACATTTGTTTTGCTTACAAATGAAGGGCCTGGCATGGATAAGAGGGATGAACATTGGAGCAAGAACAAGCATGGAGTTGATGGCATGCGCAAGGGGAACAAGAACGGAGTTACAAGTGATGATTTCAGGACTTTGAAGCCACCATAATGAGTGCATGAAGCCTTGGACGAAATATACAAGATGCCACTTCATAAACTTCGTCCAGAGGCTATTCTAGGTGCTGCATCACCTTATTATTGGGCCAGGCCCATGTAATTTCGAAATACATAAGTATAGGTTGTTTTTATAGTCTGTATGTGTGGGGAAACAAGAGATAGGGTTGGTTTCGGACCCCTTCCCCAAGGGCCACGAAATTCCCCCCTCTTCCTCCATATATACAGCCCTTAGGGCATCGTTTAGACTTTGGGTTTTGTTTAGATTAAAAGTTCGCCATAGATGCAACTTCGCGTGCTTCGTTTGTGTTCAACGACTGCACCAAGGTCCACGTAACCCCAACTTCATTAATAAAGTTTTCCTCTTATATTTGCAATATCCAGATTGCAATCTTAGTTTCTTGCTTGTTCTTCGTTTGCTCGCAGGAAACAGGCCCTCGTGGTCAGGTTGATCGTGCTCCGGCATGGTCAATAACCCTCGGAAGTTGGTTTAGCGATTGCTAAGGCGCGATGTCTTGCACGTTCGTAGTCGGATCGTCAAGGTTGACTCCCACAGAAAACGATAGCCACCATCTCATTGAAACATGGGGACACCTTTGCCTCTATCAAGTGGTATCAGATTTCCAGGTTGCTCGGTGAGATTTTACAGTTTTTAATAGTTTAGATCGAGTCTGCTTTTCGTACCTACAGTCCACGAAAAAGCCAAAAACAATTAGGGTTAGTTTATCATATCCGAACCAATCTGAGCCTTTGCATATTCTGTATTTGCTTTGTTGAATTTGCGGTTGCATCGTCATGTCAAGTTGCTGGTCTTAGCGTCTAGTCCTTTAGAGTTTCGAGTTCTGTTCACAGGTTTTCACGTCGCCGCTGCCATATATCACCACCGCATCATCATCATCGATGCTGCCATATATCACCACCGCATCATCATCATCGCTGCTGCCATATATCACCACATATTCACCGCCAATCCGAGTCCATATACGCCACCACATATCCGCCGCCATCACGCCAATCCGAGTCTACCTGCAACATATATCCAAAGACCAGTCCGAAGTTCCACCAGATTCAACTCCGCCACCATCCGAAGTTCCACCAGATTCATCTCTGCCACCAGTCCTATTCCGAGTCCAGTATTTTGTTACTCTGTTTTGGATTTCCAGATCACGCCATACTCCGAGTCGTGACAGAGAAGGACTCCCCAACTTCCGTGCAACCCGCAGTAGAAAAATAGCTCCAAACTCAAATAAAACTAAGTCTGGAAAATTCTGGCTAGGCAGTTTTTAGACCATTTATAGACTTTTTTGAAAAAAAAATTGTTGCGGAGCAAAAAAAAGAGGAAAAAAGTGAAAAAAAGAAGAAAAAAAAAGAAAAAAAAGAGAAAAAAATTCAGAGTGTGCTCCTCCCTTATTTGCGTGCAGCGCCGTGATTTTGTTAGTGTTCTAGGCTCGCGTCTCTAGCACGGTCTAGCCTAGGACTAGCACAATACCGTCGTTGAGCGTTTATTCAACTTTGCATCTCTGAATTGATTATTGCTGACCCTTTTTGCTACCATACTATAAGCCTTCCCAGCTCCACATACATCTACGTCGTGCGTTTGACTCTCCCTGGCAATCGCTCTGTCCAAGCTTTTGAGAGTTTTGACTACAGTGGTTGCCGATCACGGCCTGCTGCTGGGTAAGAATTTGAGATTTGCTTGACGGATTTGTGACACCCACCACCACCTCTTTTCAGTAGTCTGTAGGATCATATTCTTGTGTGTTTCTATTGCTGCTAACCATGCCAGGATCACAAGCCATTTAGACCGACCGGGAGAACATGACGAATAAGGAGTTGCATGATAAATTTCAGCAAATGATGAGTGGACAGGTGCAAGATGTGCTAAACAGATTTGAAGAGGCCATTGAGAAGATAGATGGCATGGAGAAGACGTTCGAAACAAAGCTCGATAACAAGTTTACTGAATTGCTCGCGCGTCTTCCACCACCACCATCGGCTGCACCTAATGCACCTCTACAACAACAACAACAACAACAACAACAACAACAACAACAACAACAACAACAACAACAACAACAACAACAACAACAACAACAACAACAACAACAACAACAACAACAACAACAACAACAACAACAACAACAACAAATAACAACAACAACAACAACAACAACAACAACAACAACAACAACAACAACAACAACAACAACAACAACAACAACAACAACAACAACAACAACAACAACAACAACAACAACAACAACAACAACAACAACAACAACAACAACAACAACAACAACAACAACAACAACAACAACAACAACAACAACAACAACAACAACAACAACAACAACAACAACAACAACAACAACAACAACAACAACAACAACAACAACAACAACAACAACAACAACAACAACAACAACAACAACAACAACAACAACAACAACAACAACAACAACAACAACAACAACAACAACAACAACAACAACAACAACAACAACAACAACAACAACAAATAACAACAACAACAACAACAACAACAACAACAACAACAACAACAACAACAACAACAACAACAACAACAACAACAACAACAACAACAACAACAACAACAACAACAACAACAACAACAACAACAACAACAACAACAACAACAACAACAACAACAACAACAACAACAACAACAACAACAACAACAACAACAACAACAACAACAACA